>VDFB02123998.1:0-28663 GCA_007258455.2 Sequoia sempervirens | reverse complement strand
TATTGCACTAAAAATAGTAAAAAAACACAATATACCTGTGATGGCCCACATTCTGCATATTCTCCTGGTTCTACACGTGCTCGGACAATAAAATAGCTTTTTGGTGATTGAGTGAAGTGTGCATGCATGATTTTTTAGATTCCACCACCTTTTTCGCAGTACTTCCATCACAGCATGAAATAGAGTTTTCATGTTGAGAGGCTTATAATATCAATTGAAGTTTGAATTATAGTGATAATTGATATAAAATTTAAATTTGGAGGGGAACAAGCTTTTGAAAAAGTCAAATTTTTGAAGAGTTTGAGGAAGGAAGAAGTAAAAGGCCTACATAGTGGGTAGAACTCCTCCATTTGAAACTTTGGTTTTTATGTATGTGAAGTCTTTGTACATTTTCTTTCATTTCCATTGTAAGCACTTTTCATTTTGTTGTTTTATTCCATGTTGATCAAATTGTTTGTTTGTCATGTTACAACCATAGGTTGTCAATGGACATTTTAAATTTTGCAATTCCTATACACTTTAGTATTACATTTTTAAAACCCATCATTTGAGGCATTTTTGTTAAATTTAGAATTGACTTTCTTTGTGGCAATAGCTTCCAAAGCTTTTCATTGAGGTATTTTGTCAAATAGTTATACAAACCAATTGATTGCCTTGTCTATGCTACCAAATTTTCCATACATGTCTCTAAAAAATTGGAATATACTCCTAATGCAGTAGGGGGAGGCCTGCAACACACAAACACACAACTCCAATCTACAAACAAATTTTCAATTTACAATTTCATCAGGACCTCTTCTTTCAACAAATTCACATTGTTTAGGTTGTAGCATATCAAAGTCACTCGATTAGGTATAATTCCCTACACAACCTTCTCACTTCTCAACAGACCTCCAAATCAAAAAAAGTTCTTTACTTAGGTCTCAAAATAAAAGATTTTCCAGGTTTTAGGACCTTGCATGCTCAAATAGGTTTCCAATAGAAAAACCCTCAATTTGCTCATAAATATCTAGGTTTTTATATATTTCACAACTCCAAGGCCTTCCAATCCTCACCAAAGCATCAAACAAGTTTTTTAGGGTCTGCAAAAACAAAATAAACCTTCACTAGGCCTTTAGCCTCATTAGATCTCAAAAACACCACTTTGGTTCCTCCTTTTCATGCCAAAAACTCACATTCTCAGCCTAAGATAACATCACCAACCCTATAGACACCTTACCACTATTAAAAGAAACATGAAAGTTGAAAACAACATATTACACGCCTTTCCTTTGAATCATAGGTCACCACAGTAGGAGGAAAGGCTCCATCTATAAATTAAAGTAAAACTCATACCCTGTTGGTCTGTATAGGTTGCAGATGAAGAATGGAGTTTTTCGTTCACCGAAACAACCAAAGGAGTCTCAAAATAGATTAAAGTCCAAATTAAGACCTGCCACCATAGTGATTTAGGAATTTCTAATCATGGGAGGCCTGTATTGGGTCGTACACAGGAAAAAGAAACTTAAAACACAAAAAAAAATACTTGAAACTCCATAGTTTAGGCGTTGAGTAGAGCACCAAATCCTCAAAATAAATTCATTGAACCCTTTATTCAGGCTTGTATGATGTTTTTATAAATTTTCAAATTAGGAGTCCCAGCTTCCTTCAATGCCCATAACCACCCTTGAACCACCAAACCTTCATTAAGCCTAAAAGTACTAGTATTATCAATGGTTTGCTTAATAAGCTTCATTATGAAAATTTGTTGTTCTACAAACCTAGGACCATTTAGACACCTTTATTTTACCCATTACAGATCCTTTCAACATATCCAACAATCACCAATGCTTGTTTTGTACCAAATTGCAGAAATTATCAAGTTTTCTACACTTTTAAGGGCCAAAATTAGCCCACTTTTACAAAGGGGCCACCTTCAAAACTTGTCCAAATCTCTTGAAAGCTTGGGGAAACACTCTATATCTATCAAAACTTCAAATTGTAGCATTATATTGTAGAGATTCAATCATTTACCACCAAAACCATAAAACCCTCTCCCTAGGCTTAGAAACCCTATGTTTTATTGAAAGTAGCACTTGCCAAACACTCCAAAACTTGAAAATTGTTGAAACAAGCCTAATATACCCTACTCATGCTCAATCTAATATAAAATAATGCTACCTAGCTCAAAAACTCAATTTCAGTCACCAAAAGCTCAATTTTGTTAAGGAAAACTCAACATTTCCTCATTTGGTTTGATGCCCAATCCAAGATCATCCTCCATTCAAGTTTATCATGGCCTTTTATAATGTTTCCCTCTTACAAAAAACCACTTCAACTTTGAAAACTGACATTTGAAAGAGGTGACCGTTGGTCTCCCTCTTTAATAGACTTTTACAACCCTTCACTATTAGTTAATTTGACTTGACTTAGCACTTTTTGCACAGGTAAAATTATTCGTCATGCCAAAGAAACGAACTGTTAAAAGGAAATAACTAATAGATGATCAGCTCCAAGAATTTAGAGATAAAGAGAAAAAATGGATGAGGGAATATCATGAAAAGAAGAAATTGGGAATGATTGACGAAAACAAGCCAGTTGAAGAGGAACTTCAATCATCAAAAAGAGAAAAGAAATTGGCAGCACAAAGGGCACAAATGCGAAAGAGTCATGCTAGGGAAGATGCAAATACCATAGGTGAAGACACACCCTCTACTGCAAGTGAATATGAAGGGACACCATTAAGCACAAGTGAATATGGAGGGACACCATCTACCACAAGTGAGTATGGTTGGACACCATCCACCACATGAAAAGTTGAGAGTACATCATCACTTGGATTTGATGAACAAGGTATGCCATCATCCCCACGTGAACCTCAAGGTATGTATTATATTCCACCCTCGGTCAAAGGTACGCAATCTAGCCCACCTCAATTAAATATTGATGAAATTGATAATGTTGAGATGTATGTACCTAAGAGAATACCACCTAGAATTTTGTGTTGAAAGCAAAAGTTTTTGATTAATATTGATGAGCATATTTTGCAACACATGGAAGGTAAGATTCCAAAACGCATTTGTAGAAGATATGTTGATAAGGTTTGGCAAATGTTCTTTGAAAGGATAAATGAAACCGCAAGATGTTAACTATTTGTTCAAATGATGCGGGGTTTAAAGTACAAAAACATCATGAAGACTCTTGGGTTGAGAACATCGAATGCATCAAGTGAAAACTCTATTGTGAAAAATCTAATGGATGCTTATGAGAGTGTGGGTAAGACCTCACGCTCAAAGGATAGTAATGTCATGCGATGTGTCATTACATCAACTTTGGTAAGCTATCAAACAAAGAAATCTTGTCTCATTAAAAAGACAAGTGAACAAATGGGAATTAGTAGAAAAACTTTATCAAAAGTTGTTCAAAGGTGGCAAAGAATTGAGGGCACTGATTGAAATGAATTATGGGCATTCTCAGGAATACTACCACATAAAGATAAAAAAGTTGTTGAAGCATTGAGAACACTAATTGAAGATTATTGGAAGAATAATACAAGCCCATCTCTGAATCAAAGGGATGTTGTAAGAAGGAGAATCGGTAGTCAGAACCATGAGCCACATCCAAAGAATTTTTTGGATACGACTCAAACCCAATTTTTTCGTAAATTTCAAAATGCTTATCCTCAAATTAGTATTTCTCAAAGATTATTTGAAATGCTTAAACCTTTTTATGTGAAGATAAATCACACACGCACTACTTGTTGTTGTAGACTACATATTGAATTCGCTAACCATTATGATGTTTATTGTTCTATATGTTTAGATTTGCATACTAACGATGTTTTGCAGGATTGTGGCATAGAAGCCCCACTAAAATATTCAAGAGAGTTCTTATCAAAAAATTTATGTCAAATAGAGGATGGCCAAATATTCTACAGGACAACATGCTTGGATGGTTCATGTGAGCATTGTGGTGGCTTTCAACGAATGCCAGTATGTCAACATATGGAAAGCACAGATGAGGTGGGACATAAACAAGTAGATTTCGGGAAGTATAAAATAGTGGCATACGCTACAAAAGATGGGTCTCAAGCAAAAAGGTGTGATTTGGTTATTGAGAAGATTCCAGTGTATCAGTTTATGTCCATGTTTTGTGAGAATTTAGTGTATGAGTATGCAAGGCATACCCATAGAGCTTGATGGCTGGACACACAATTCAAGCTATGCAAGGACACTTTTCCAGTTGACAACATAGTATTAGTGGTTGACTTTGTAGAGAACTACACTCTACAACCACAGTGTGAGGTGCAGTGACAGTATTACAACTCCACATAGGTTTCAATATTTGTGCGCATAGCATTCATTCATGCAGCTAATAATACATAGGACTAAAGGAAGGTATTGAGGGAGTATCAATTTTATATTAGTGATGATCTCACACATTCTCCAGAGTTCATGCAAGGTTGCTTCCAGACGTTCTATAGTGATTTGGCTCGGAGGGGCATAACATATAGTCGACATATAATATGGTCAGATAACTGTGCAACACAGTTCAAGAACATGTGCATGTTCTACTGGTTGTGCAGGATGCATCTCACTACAAGTGTTCAACATATTTGGAACTTTTGTGAGGTTGGGCATGGAAAGGGGGAGCATGATGGTGCAGGAGCATGCGTGAAAAGAGCATTAGCACGAGAAGAGTTAAAGTATAAAGACAATGCAAAGTTGATAGATGCAAGTTCAATCGTCGAGTGGTGTAATGCTTCAATGGGTCTAGGTAATGACGGTACGTCTTCAGTTCATAGATTTTTTTGGTTGATGGATGATACTAACATTGCACCATATGAGGATTTTTGTACACTAACAGGATCAAGTGAGCTACACTCTTTCCTTAGCTCAAATGCAAGTTCATGGAGTATCAATACACATAAGATGGCATGCTTTTGTTCTTCATGCACAATGCAAGCTTGGAATGATTGTGAGTAAGGGGAGTGGGTTGACAAATGGTTGACAAGTTATCTTAGCCCACTTCACACATATCGCCCTCCGAAAACATTGGAACTAACACAAATGGAATCATCGGTCAACTTTGACCATGTATCAGATCTAGCTCAACTAGTTAATACATCTACTTGCTTAGTTTATGAAATTCCATATTGTTATCTTACTTTGTACTATATTCGTAATGTTGACTAATTTCAAGTGATTTTCTGCACATATCAATGCAATGCATGTTTATGCAGTTATTGCAGATGAAGAAAATGAAGAGGGAACAAACTATTACTTGTGTCATTGTGTTGAGGCCAAAAAGAAATTGGAAGCCCTAGTTATAGATGGAGAAAACATCAAATACCCTACAGGCTTAGTTGTTGTTACTGGAACATGGCTTAGAAGGTACCCACATAAGAGCCATCCAAGAGAATCTCAGGCATAAAAGCAATGCAACATCCCTATTTTGATGATCTTGACAAATCTCAATTATGATTTTCAGCCATTACAAAAGTGTGTGCTAAGCTTGGTGAGGGAATTTCAAGTTATTCATTTGAAGTTAACCTTATCATGAGCGCCTATGATGTAGACATTATAGGAGCATCTCGAATTTCAAGATATTCTAGATTCATGAGAGGTGTTGTGTGCAATAGGTATCTTGGAACTCATAGTGAAGATGTATGACTAGGATTGACTAATTTGACAGCCTGCCATACCTATCAGTAAGTGCCTTCAATCTATTTTCATTTCATTTCCATTTTGGATGAGTTGTTTCTTTTTATTCTTTTACTTTGCATACATCTATAACTAAACTAGTAAAAATTGATTGGTCTCTCCTTGCAGAAAATGTTGATTTTTGAGCCATCGAAGAGAATATCAGCCAAAAAGCAATGCAACATCCTTATTTTGATGATCTTGACAAATCTCAATTATGATTTGAAGCCATTATAAAAGAGTGTGTGAAGCTTTGTGAATGAATCTCAAGTTACTCATTTGAAGTTAACCTCTAAATGAGAACCTATGATGTAGACATTATAAGAAAATCTCGAATGTATGAGTGACATTGTAAAATATCTATGAGAACATAGTACCTAAGGCATTGTAATGAGATTTGTACTTGTAATGACATTTATTGAAATATTGAAATTTGGTGCAAGGAAACCAAGGCTATTGAACAAATTTGGTTCATGGAATTATTTTAAGTTAGTAAATTGTGTTTTGAGTAAATTGTCAATTGAATAAGGTCATATTACATGGTCAATTGATTTATAATGTAATAAGTCATGTTAGTTACAAGCTCAATAGTTAGGCATGATTGGAAAGATGTAGAATCATTTGTAAAGGATAGATTTAAAGCCTCTTGAAGGCTTAGACATAATGTAATTTTTCGTGCCAGAGCACCTAGTCTCCTAGTTGCAAAATTTCACTTTTTGAAGGTTGATAGGTGGTCAATAGATTAGATTAAGGTATTTTGTGTTTATTTATGTTAAATAAGGTCAATCAAGACCATTTAAGGTGTATTAGGGTGAGTTTTTGAGTCTCGGTGGTCAAATGTGCTAAAAAATGCATTCTTGCTACAAAATTGTCAATATTTGAATTTGTAGCCTTTTGAAGGAAAATCTTTGAATTTGGTTGTAAATGTGCAAGAATTAGGTCTAAGAGTTTGATATACCATTTAGAGAGCTTGGTTTTCATGGAGTTCCTTTCAAAACCTTTGCTTTAATTGTTCCTATGGTAAACTGTTTGATAGAGTTGGTAGAATTACCTTTCTTAGTAATCACTATTAGTTCAAGATTGAGATTGTTAACCTTGAGAGAGTATGAGTTGGGCAAAAGGAATTTGATATGGATATTATTTTAAAAGACTTCAAGTGGGATGTACACCGCATTGACGCCATTCCTCAATCTTCACTTGATGGCATGAAGGAATGGATGAACTCCATGGATATAAAGTATTATGAAAGCAGAATGAACTTGAACTGGTGGCCAATTTATTGAAGATGGTGGTTGGGAATTTTTGAATATGGAAGCTAGTGATTCTGATTCTGATAATTCAGAAGAGTCAAAACAACGATATATGAGTTCCCTCTAATGTAGAAGATGAATTAGAATCAGATTTCATGTGGCCACCATCAAGAGTGTTACAAGCCAACAAGATGGAGAGAATTCTTATATAAGGATAATTTTCAATGTTGCAGGTACCGACTTTAATACCAGCTACAATGACAACATTGAAATTCCCTAGCAGTATTTATGTTGAGGAAATTTCCTTTAGATGCAAGGATTCAAAGAACATCAACCACATGTGGTACAAATGATTAAATCCCAAAGATAATCTGTAGCAATGAAAGAGTCTGAAAAGGCAGAGAGAGCAACATTGGTGACTCTGGAGAAACTTCAACTTTAAAAAAAAAAAAGTCAATTAGGCTAGCGGACGTGTGGATCGGGCAAATTTTTTTTGGAAGAGGAAGAAAGATGACTGGAACTCTGGAGGCCCACCATACTAGATTTCGATATTCAACCATGAGAGTAGATGAGAGAGCTAATATCATGTATCAAAACATTAAGCATGCATTCTTCCAGCCAGCGCAGAAGGAGATGATTACTTTGCTTTATTTTCATTTGCATAACCATATCAAGGCATGGGAACCAAGAAGATGAAGGATTTTGAGTTTTATGTGGACGTAATGAATGTGGTCCAAAATTTAGGAGGGGCAAGAAGATCAAAGTATGATTGTTAACCTTCAGAGAGTATGACTTGGGAAAAAGGCATTTGATATGGCTATTATTTTGAAAGACTTCAAGCGGGATGTACTCTGCATTGATGTCATTCCTCAATCTTCAATTGATGGCATGAAGGAATGGCTAAACTCCATGGATATAAAGTACTATGAAAGAAGAATGAACTTGAACTGGTGGCCAATTTATTGAAGATGGTGGTTGGGAATTTTTGAATATGGAAGGTAGTGATTCTGATTCTGATAGTTCAGAAGAGTCAGAACAAGGATATATGAGTTCCCTCTAATGTAGAAGAGGAATTAGAATCATATTTCATGTAGCCACCATAAAGAGTGTTACAAGCCAACAAGATGGAGGGAATTCTTATATAAGGATAATTTTCAATGTTGCAGATACTGACTTTAATACCAACTACAATGGCAACATTGAAATTCCCAAGTAGTATTTATGTTGAGGAAATTTCCTTTAGATGCAAGGACTCAAAGCACATCATCCAAATGTCTTAAATCCTAGAGACGATCTATAGCAATGAAAGAGTCTGAAAAGGGAGAGAGAGAAACACTGGTGACTTAGGAGAAACTTCAGCTTTCAAAAACAAAGTCAATTAGGCTGGAAGACATGTGGATTGGGCCAGCATTTGGTGGAAGAGGAAGAAAGATGACTAGAACTTTGGAGGCCCACCATACTATATTTCAGTATTCAACCATGAGAGTAGATGAGAGAGCTGATATCATGTATCAAAACATTAAGCATGCATTCTTCCAGCCAACGGAGAAGGAGATGATTACTTTGCTTCATTTTCATTTGCATAACCATATCAAGGCATGGGAGCCAAGAAGAACAAGGATGTTGAGTTTTATGTGCAGGTAATAGATGTGGTCCAAACTTTAGGAGGGACAAGAAGGTCAATGTATGATTGGTGGAGGAGCACCATTTAGTAGGTTTTGTTCATCAAGGAAAATTAGGAGTAGAATATAGAATTTTGAGTTTTGTACTAAAATAAGGTCTATGAGACAATTATATTATGTATTTAGTCATATTTGAGCTGTATTAGGTGTTTAGGAGGTTGGGTTTTTCAAAAAGTGCAAAATATTTAAAAATTGCAAAAATGTGCAAAGTTTGCAAACTCAAACATTGTAAAATTGCAAATTTTGCAATATGGAGGGAATGTGAAGAGTCAAACCAGTTCAAAGGTCAGTTAGGAAGGTGAATCAGTTTTTAATTGGTGAGAAAGAGTTTAAACACATGGAGAACTCGAATTGAAGGTTGGATTTTGTGATTTGAAGAAGCAAAAACAATAAAAACTCAAAAATTTTCATAATTTTCTGTATTTTCAGCTGTAGCAGCAGATTGCACGGCCTGTATTTAAATTAGTTGATCTAGATTTGTTGATATTTGCATAGTATATGGATTTAAATTTCTTTTGAATCCATTTATAAGGTTTTCCATAATGTTTTGTGCATTTTATCATCAATTTACTAAAACCGGCTTGAGCTTGTACATTTGAAGGTTTTGAGTAAATAAAAATGGCTTTTTGACCCATTCCTCTTTCTGTAGCCTCTGTAACTTAAGGAATGCATCTTCACTAATATTATTAAGGTTTGGGAATGATGTGTTAGTGTTGGGGAGGTCTGAAAGTGAGATGGGTGTGAAACCCATTTTTGTAAAAGTGAGTTTTCTTAAAGAAAAATGGAGGTTTTGAATAGTCAAATTATGTTTTTGTGTAGGGTAGCATTATTTTATGATTGTTTGAGCTTGTGTAGGGTATCACAAAATTATTTGAGTAATTTTTAGGTGTGGTTAGCTTTGGAAGTATCATTTTCAATAAACCCCTAGGGTTTAGGCTACAATAGAGGGTTTTGTGGTTTACCCATTGTACAGTGGTATAACTGAGATCTGATTGTGGATTTTGAAGTTTTGACACCTTAAAATTGCTGCCCCAATAGTTGGTAAGGTTTGGATAAGTTTAGAGTATAGACCCTTTGTTCAACTGGATCAATCCCTTAAGGGTCAAAAAGGCAAAATGGCTGCAAAATTTAGCATGAGGTTACTCGGACATCGTGAAGCTTAGAAATTTCTCGTCTAATCCTATGGGATCACATTGGGCCCCTCTAAAATAAAATCTTTTGGTTTTCATTATACCAGAGTGTTTTTCCTGTGGTGTTTAGTTTTCAGTTGATGGAAAAAGTGTCAAATGCAAGCATTGGAAAGTTGTAAGGTGGTGCAACTTTCATTCTGCAACTCGTGTGACCAAACAAACTATTCCAACGTGTCTAAATATGCATTTTTACGCTAGGCATGGTCCTATTTTTCACACAAACATGTAGAATCGCTCTGAGCTATGTTCAACCGGATTGATCCCTTAAGGGTCCAAAGGGAAAAATGGCTGCAAACTTCAGCATGAGGTTACTCAGAAACTGTGATGCTTAGAAACTTATCATCTAATCCTATGGGATTGTGTTGGGCCCCTCTACAATAACTTCTCTCAGCTTTTGTTATCTCAGAGTGGTTTTCCCGTGGTTTCCAGTTTTCAGTTGATGGTAAAAGTGTCAAATGCAAGTAGTGGAAAGTTGAAAAGTGGTGCAACTTTCGTTCTTCAAATTGTGTGACCAAACAGACTATTCCAACACGTCTGAATAGGAATTTTTACGCTAGGCATGGTCCTCTTTTGCACCCAAACATGTGGAATAGCTTCGAGCTACATTCAACTGGATCGACCCCTTAAGGGTCCAAATGGAAAAATGGCTGCAAACTTTAGCATGAGGTTACTCAAACACCGTGATGCTTAGAAACTTCTCGTCTAATCCCATGGGATTGCGTTGGGACCTAGTACAATAACCTCTCTTAGTTTTCATTATCTCAGAGTGGTTTTCCTGTGGTGTCCAATTTTTAGTTGATGAAAAAAGTGTCAAATGGAAGCAGAGGAAAGTTGCAAAGTAGTGCAAATTTCATTTTGCAACTCATGTGACCAAATAGACTATTCCAAGGCATCCAAATAGGCATTTTTATGCTAGGAATGGTCTTTTTTCTCACCCAAACACACGGAATCGCTCTGAGCTATGTTCAACAGGATCGATCCCTTAAGGGTTTGAGTGTAGTATGTTGAAATAGGCCATTCCACCTATTGTTCAGGTTGTGTCTTGGTTATATGGGCCTAATGTAAGTAGGATAGGGAGTAGGAATAAGAAAATAGCATTAGTAAGATCATTGTAAGAGATTACTAACGCTGCCCCTATTGAAAATTCAAAATTGAGGCCTCTTAAAAGCAAGGCTAGAAGAGGTGAAAAGAAGAAATTGCTTGAAAATAAGTTAGAGTAGGTTGGAAATAGGGTGAGATTATGGAGTTTGATGTGTTCAAAAGGTCTGCAAGGACAGGGGAGGTCAAAAGTATGTTATGGCATGACATGCCCTAGTTGGGAAAACATGGGTTTTGAATGAAAAAGAGAGGTTTGAGGGAGTAACCATGGGTAAAGTCAAGGGGAAACATAATTTGGTGGTCAATTAAGTTTGTGCAGGAAAAATGAAGAGTGTTGGAATAGGTTTTGAGGTTCAAGTTCGGGGGTTCGGTTTCCCGATTTGGCCAAAAAAATTTGGAGGGGGGTTTAGTTCATTTTGGGTTCGTTGGTACAAAAAACATGTAAAAACAAAATATATATCTATGTAACCTAGAAGCATGAATTAGTATTAGAATATCACATATCATCTTATAAACAACAAAACCACCATAAACTTGAATGTCATTTAAAATAGCAAAATTGCCAAAAAAAAAAAAGTTTATAACCTGCAAAAAAATGTGAATAAAATCACACTGATTTTTGTGTGAAAAAAAACCATGAGACCATAGCTTGTTGCTTACTATTATGCTTTGATATATTTTTTCCAAGCATCCATAGATTTTAGTACGTTTTTTAGGCTTTTAGCCATAGCATGAATTGTTTGATAAAATGCTTTTGTAGACATGTATGAAAAATGTGGTAGCATAGACAAGGCGTGAACTGTTTGAAAAATGCCTCAAAGAAATGCGGTTTCATGGTGATGGAATGGCATGATGAATTCCATGACAAGAAAATTGCTATGGATTGTCATGGCATTCCATCACCATTAAGACCACATTTCTTTGAGGCTTTCTTTCAAACAATTCACTGCCTTTTCTATGCTATTACTTGTTATTATGCTTTGATAGATTTTTTCCAAGCATCCATAGCTTGTTTGGAAGCACCTATTTTAGGATTTTAGCCATAGCAACAAGGAAGTGAACTATTTGATAAAAGTCTTTGGTAAAAATGTATGAAAAATGTGGTAGCATAGACAAGGCAGTGAACTGTTTGAAAAAATGCCTCAAAGAAATGTGGTCTCATGGTGATGGAATGCCATGACAATCCATAACAATTTTCTTGTCATGACATTCTATCACCATGAGACCACATTTCTTTGAGGCATTTTTTTCAAACAATTCATTGTCTTGTCTATGTTATTGCTTACTATCATGCTATGATAGATTTTTTCCAAGCATCCATAGCCTGTTCGATAGCACCTGTTTTAGGATTTTAGCCATAATAGCAAGGAAATGAACTGTTTGATACAATTATTTGATAGACATGTATGAAAAATGTGTTAGCATAGGCAAGGCAGTGAACTCTTTAAAAAAATGTCTCAAAGAAATGAGGTCTCATGGTGATGGAATGCATGCTTTTGATTGTCATGGAATTCCATCACCATGAGACCTCATTTCTTTGAGGCATTTTTTCAAAGAGTTCATTGCCTTGTCTATGATATTGCTTACTATTATGCTTTTGATAGATTTTTTCCAAGCATCCATAGCTTGTTCGAAAGCACTTGTTTTAGGCTTTCTACCATAGCAACAAGGCAGTGAACTATTTGACAAAATGCTGTGGTAGACATGTATGAAAAATGTGGTATTATAGACAAGGCAGTGAACTGTTTGAAAAAATGCCTCAAAGAAATGTGGTCTCATAGAATGCCATGACAAGCAAATGCAATTGGCAGTTGTTCCTAGTTATTAGTTATGCAATGTGAAGTAATTGCATAACTGCTTAGGTTGACTTTGTAAAAAATAGATTGTAATTGAAATTTTGTCATCTATCAGCATCTAGTTATTAGTTATGCAATGTGAAGCAATTCTTTGAGTTTGAAAGATGTGCATTGCAATGTAATCAACAATATGAATATAAACTACAAAAATCTATTTTTTACAATTTATTAGTTAAACTCTTTATTTTATTTGCTCTCTATATCTCTATGCTATGGAAATGCCTTTAAATTTTTTTTTAAAAAAATTAATCTCTTGTTCTACTTTTTTTTTTTTTTTTTAAATCTAATTTTTTTTCGATTTTTTCTAGACTTTTTCCCGATTTTTTCAAAAAATCTTATACTTTTGGTTTGTCGATTTTTCCCCAAAAGATTTTTGCTGCTATGGTATAAACACATATCTTTTTGTAATATCAAGGATAATTTTTGAAACTTCCATGCATTACTAATCTAAAAGGAAAAGTATTTTGCCTAATCTGTATGCAGCCATGCTTTTGACATTGTCAAAAAGAGAAAAACTTCCTGAATGATGCAAAGGCATGGCCAAGAAGTTCTAACTCTTCGCATGAGAGAAGAGAGATGTTGGAGGGTACATCAAGTCAGTGAGAACAAAAGTGTAATGTGTTTTAGCTTGTAGTATTCCTCTGTTTCTCTACAGATGTGTGATAAATTCTTAGTTCAATGATGCAAAACAATTTTTGAAAAAAGAAAGTTGTGTCACAATCCGCTTTCAATCTAGCAAGCAAAAATGAAAGCTTAGCCTCTTGGAATTAAAATGCTTGTTTGCAAAAAAAAATGAATAAGAATGAGGTAGTTAATGTGTTTGAAGTGATTTAGACGTCACTTTTAGGGTTCCCTTGGGTGTGGATCAAAGTCAAACTCCATAAAACATTAAAAAAATGTTCAAAAAAGACTTTTTTGGATGCCTAGGCAAGTGGGTTTTGTCTTGGTTTTCGTGGGTTCTATCTGGGTTTTTCCCAAGTTCTCTTGGGTTCTGCTTGGGTGAACCAGACCCAAAAATGAAGGACCCTGGTTGAACCCATAGGTGAACCAAACTAGGACCTGCACCACCTGAGTGAACCAAATCCATAACCAGGGCTAAAATAGAAGAACCCAGTAACATAGATAATGTGTCAAGAAGTTGACTACTTCATCTACTCTGAATATTATGTTTTGCAAGTGTTACATGAAGATTATGTATCCTTTGCTTAATTCATTTGTTCCAATCAAAGGATTAAATATAAATTGGAATCTTTTTATCAATCATTTCATGGAATACCAATTGAAAATGTGTTTTTTGCTTTTAGATACTTAGTTGTTTACTATTAATCAATCAATTTATTCAAGACAAACCATGAAGGACAACAACGATCAATGCTAGGGCTAACCAATTAATAAGTATACACATGAATAAGTCAAGCATGTACATGTATAAGGGAAGCACAAGTAGTCACAAACACGAATGCCTTGAAGTATACACATGAATACATGGTATACACAACTTAATACAAAGTATATGCATGAATACAAGGTATACACATGAAAATGTGTAAGTCACAAAGTATACATTGGAACACACGTAAGTCAAAAAGTATACATGTAAGTTGTAAAGTATACACTTCAATACACGTAACTGATATCTATTGAACCATGAATTTATAATGCAAATATGGACACCATCGATAAAAAGATTTGTATTACCAAATAGCCATGTATGCATACATCAATATATGTTGATATAAGTATAAAATATAGTTACAAAATAGCCATATAGGCTTACGAGAATGCCATATAGGCATACAATGTCAAATATATCCAATAAAAAATATATACAAAATTGCTATGTCTAGGCATACAACAAAGGGCTCTAGAATCAAAATTCATTTCTCTCCATTCTCTGGAAATAAATTCTTTCTCTTTGTTTGGCAATCTAATGGCGATAAGTCCGTCACTCATTTTTGCTATGCTCGAGGAGTGCTCCTGCTACTCCTCCTACAGTTTAGCTCCTGGTGAAGTTTTAACTGTTACAATAAGAAGTAAAGACATTAATATATAGAAATTACATTATAAAAAATGATATATTTAACAAAATAATCACTTACGGCCATCTCATGATCACTCTCCATGATGGAAATATTTGCATGTCGATGCTGAGGTGTGCTCAAGCCCTGTATAAACTATCCAAATATGAATTAAACTACGAATCAATAATGGTTTGATTTTTCACTGGAACTAACATTTATAACAACGAATGTAAATTGAAATTTAGTAATTTGCCTCATACCTCCCCTATTATAGCCATCGAGGATTGTATAGCAGATGAAACACTAATATCCATTGCCCTCGTAACATTGGAGGTGTTTCCACAACAACATCTCAAAATAAAACAACAAATTATTCAATCACAAAAAAGTTACAATAGCGATCCACGTCATGAGTTATAATGTATGAGATCTAATGAACAAAATTTTGAGTACAAGTATTAAACTATATATTTTTTATTATCATGCTTACTATTTTCCCTATCCATATCTTGTTTGAAAGGATGTTTTTTTAGGCTTTTACCCATAGCAGAAATTCATTGAACCATTTGATTAAATTCTTTCATAGACATGTACAATAACTATGGTGTCATAGAGAAGGCAGTGAACTGTTTGAAAAAATTCCTCAAAAGAAATGGGGTCTTGTGGTGATGGCATGCCATTACAAACAAATGCATGTCATGGCATTCCATCACCATAAGACCACATTTCTTCCAGGCATTTTTTCAAAAATTTCATTTCCTTCTCTATGGTATTATTGCTTACTATTATGCTTTGATAGATATTTTTCAAGAATCCACATAGTTTGTTGGAAAGCACCTATTTTAGGCTTTTAGCCATAGTAGCAACTGCAAGGAAGTGAGTAGTTTGATAAAATTATTTGGTGAACATGCATGAAAAATGTTGTATCATAGGAAAGGTGGTGAGAAGTTTGAAGAAATTCCTTAAAGAAATCTGGTCTCATGTGGTGATGGAATGGAATTCCATCACCATGAGACCACATTTCTTCGAGGCATTTTTTCAAGCTACTAACTGGTGTAGGAGCACCTAGGTTATTAGTTGCCTCTCATAGGAAATTTTTTGTCTAGATTGAATGCCCATTTGTAAATTCATGTAAAGTTCATATAAATACCTACTTCATTGTATTTAAGGTCCTTAGGTGGTCACAAAAAAAAAAAAGATTTCCAAATGTTGGTAAAGATGGGAAAAAATGTAAAAAGGAAAAGAAGCATGGAATATTAAAAGTCACAAGGAAGTTTAGGTAGTTTCACTCAATGAGGGAGATTCAAAAGGTAGTTATTTGATTGGGAATATATATAAAAGCATGTAAAAGGTGGGCAAAAGAACATATTTTGTATTCTTGAATCGTTTTCAATAAATAAAGTTCCTTGTTCTTGTTTTCACTGTGTTTCATTCTTGAATTCAGTTCTTGCATGGGCTATATATTTGATTGTTCACTTTATGCAGCGTGTTAACAATCATCTAGTGATGTTTTGAAGAGTTACCATCAAATTTAAAAGCCAAGGTTTTTGTGGTCTGTCAAATTAACCAGTCAAGGGTTTTGAGGGTCATTTAAGGCTTGAATTCACCATCCCACCAATGTAGATTTAGGAGATTGGTGGGATGGAATGTATAGAAGTTTTTTAGATTTTTTTAAGCAATTTGTGAGTGTACAAGAATAGGGAAATCAAGAAATCTCTTATTGGTTGCTGAATCATATAGGAAATACAAAGTTTCCTTCATGGAAAGTATGGTTTTAGGGTGGTGTTCAATGCAAAAGCATGCATGAAGGTGGGTGGTGAGTTTCTAAAGCTTATGCAGGATATTTCCATGGTGTTTGTGGTGGTGGCAGGAGTATTTAAGGTTTTTAAGTACCTTATACAATAAACCCTCCTTTGCAGGGCTTGATTTGTGCATAAAATAGGGGTTTTTTGGAATAGTGATTTATGGATCCTTTCTATCACTAAAAATGTTTCATTCTTCAGTTTTGTGACATGATGAATGACTATTTTCAATCCTTTGGTATTTTGGTGATAAACTATGAGCACTTTATTTGTAATTTAGGCCTAAATTAGTAGCCCTTTCTAGCGAACAATTCAAGAATTTGGTAATTTATTTATGACAAGCTACTAAGAACTTTTGATATGTTATGATGTGTTAAAAAAGGCTATTGAATGTACATTGGGAATGTGGATATACAAAGTGAATGGAAAGGAATTACTCGATTAAGGGATATGCGACCTACAAGCAAAATGGTGGTAAGATTGTAAAAGTGTGTAATTCTATAAATACGGAGATTTAAATGTTTATTTTGGCATAGAACCATCAATTTGAATCAAGTGGGAGGTTCTAATATTGAGTTTTGAGTGAGATATCTTCATTTTTTGGAACTTCCTATTTTATAGCTTGTCAAGGGTTTTGATTGGTGTAAAAAATGAAGTTTTAGACATTCCACTTACTATCACAACTTCTAACTCATTGTAATGTCTCATTTCATTATAATATAGGTGTGCAAATGGTTTGGGATGCAAGGGATATGTTTTGTATGGTTTTAAGGTGATGCCCTAGGGTGTTTTCATGAGTTTTCCATGTGAATTTGAGGAACTAAAGTAAGGTATTAACAAAATATGAATGGATCTGCATGTGTAATGGTGTTTTAAGTTTTTAAAGATGTTTTTATGTAGGTATGAGGTAGTGGAAAGTTTTGGTAAGGTGTGGAACCATTACATTCAATAAAACCTCCTCAAATTGGCTTAAAATGATGGCTTTGTGGTTTGGTATGTAGAGGTGAGTTTCTCCTAAAAAAAATTATGTTTTTGAGGGTTTGGAAACATGTAAATTTATTCCCAAATAAGTATTGAGGGTTGTGAATAGTTTAAAGGGTAGTTCCTTTGTAAATTAGGCCTCATTAGCCTAATTAGGACAACGGTGAAGGCCCATTTTGAGGCACATGTTCCAAAACAACATCTGATGATTTTGAGGTATGTTTTGTAACTCATTAAGAGGTATCTAAATCTCTAATTTTTTTGTGAATTTTGTGAGAAAAATCCCAAACAGGGTCAGCAGACCTACTAGGAAAGGCCTAGTTGAAAAGTGAAATTTGAAGAGTTCAAGAGTTGGTGTTTTGAAATCTGTTTGAGGCTCATTGAATTGAGTTTGTTGAGTGATCCTAACACCTTGCTTACATCATGGCCACTAAAAATTTCACCTCATATTAATTTATTTTCATGCTTACTTTAGGCTCTTTTCACTTAACCTCTTGCCACGTTTAAATCTTCTTGGCACAATTTTTAAGTTGTTTTGCCACTCAAAAATTGTACCTCACCTTTCGCAAAGTTGTTTTTAACACTTAGGCACAACTTCATAACACCTTTGCTAACATTTTTTATTACCCAAGCATTCTTTCCTTAGTTCCTCACCATGCTTCATATCCTACATGCACTTTTATAAACAGTTTGCCACTTTTTTGGGAACCCTTCTTGCTATTTTGAGCCATGAAAATGTGTGCTTTATCTTTTTAACTAGCATCCTTTGCGTTAGGTGCAATTTACCTATCATTTTGAAATATATTCTTTCTTGGGTTTAGATCTGATAATTCACTCTCAATTCTGAGATTTAGGTGGAGGTTTGGATGGCATTTTCCATGATAAAGCATGCCTACCTTAGGTCTCATTGTTTCTCTTTTAGCCGAGTTTTGATTACTAATGTAATTGCAATGTTTTTTTATGATGAAGCAGAGATGAATGATGGTTTTTGATCTCTAAAAATGAAATCCATTATGGTGGGCCTCCAGAGTTCCAGTCATCTTTCTTCCTCTTCCACCAAATATTGGCATATTTTACTAACATTTATTAGAACTGTTGCATGTTTTACATCATTGGAATGACATATTAGCTATAACTTTTATGAAATTTTATTATGGTATGTGCACTTTGATATGATGTAATATGATTATGGTTTCGTTTCACATGTAATATTAGATATATAACAAAAAAATAAATTATTGCATGAAATAAATAATAACTTTTCATTTTATATGTTTTTTTTTGTAGAACACGAGTCTTCCAGAAAATCAAGATGATCCTCATGATATATAGATCCAGAATATGTTGGTTCTAGTATAGATCACATGGCAGAGGATGATGATGAAACAAATACAAAAGACACCAAGGTTGATGATGATGATGATGATGATGATGAGGCAGTTGCTAGGAGTAGCCAGTGACATTCATGATCACATAGCCTACATCATGGATCATTGCTAATATATCGTTATGATGCCTCTTTTCATGGTTACTATCATATATATCATTTTCATGGCTTGCAGTACCATATTATTGAGTTGTATCATTTTGACATGTATCATTTTGAAAAATATCATTTGACATGTATCATTTTGATTTGTATCATTTTGAGTTAAATAATTTATCATTTTTACTTATATCATTTGTACATGTGTCATTTTGACTTATGTTGACTATTGGACATGTATCATTTTGACATGTTATTAATCTAGTGGCATATTTGATTCACTTGTTTTAATTATAAATCATGATCATGTTATAATAATTATCTTGTTATTTAATCATGAGTTAAATAAATAAATTACTTACTCTATAATCATATGAGTTATTTAAGAGGCATGATATATTTAATTAATTAAATTGAAATAAAACATATTATTTAATTTACTTACTCTATAATCATATGATTTATTTAAGAGGCATGATATATTTAACTAATTAAATTGAAATAAAAAATATTAAATTAATAAATGGAAGCAAAACAAGAAGCATTTTTAGAAGCAAAAAAGGAAGCAACAATGGAAGCCAAACTAGAAGCAAACTAGAAGCAATCTTGGAAGAAAAGCTTGGCATTATTTAGGAAGCAAAAGCAGAAGCAATTCAGGTAGCAAACAAAGAAGTAATAATGGAAGCAATTTTAGAAGCAACAAAAGATGCAATAATAGGAGCCATATTAAAAGCAACAAAAGGCGCAAAAATGGAGGAAAAGCTAGATGCAACAAGCGATGTTATATTGGAAGCAAAATTGGAAGTAAAATCAAAAGAAAAAATGGAAGCAAAACTAGAAGCAAAATTGGAAGCAAACCAGAAGCAAATTTGGAAGAAAAACCCAAAGCAAAACTGGAAGCAAAACTGGAGGCAAACCTGGAAGCAAAATTGAAAGAAAAACTGGAAGCAAACATGGAAGCAACACAAGAAGCAAAACTAGAAGCAAAATCAGAAGCCAAACTGGAAGCAACAAAATTTGGCGCTAAACTCGATGCTAAATACAATGCCAAATTGAATAGACCATTTTTCGTTGAGTTTTGCACTAGTATAAGTTCCCAATTCATGAACTCAAATCAATAAAATCCGGTGCTATTTTAGTTGCTAATTGCCTATTTTTTGGTAGTGAAGATAGTACGATACAACCATCACAACAAAACGATCAGATACAACAACCACAACTCCTGATACATCCTTCATTGGAAAATAATCTCTGTCCTCTCGTCATGATTAACCTAGATGATGATGAGGAGGAGGAGGAGATCACTCAAAGTGATGAAGAATTGCATAACGATTTAAATTCTTTATTTTCATTGTCCATGACCTTAAATGATAAATTTGCTACACCAAGTGAAGAACCTTGCACTTCCCCTAGTTCGGCACTTGCAATTCCTCCTTTGGATAGTCAACTTCCCTCACAATATATTGAACATGATTGGGAGGTAGATGACTTGTTAGATGGTTGACTTGCATTCGCCTTGCTAGCCTTTAACATTCATTTTCCTCTCTTTTTATTTTCTTTGGTGTGCTTGTATGTGCATACCGTGTTCCCTCGTAATGTCCATTTGATGTTCTCTCTCTCTTTACATGCACTTCCTCTATTTGTACCTCTATTCTTCTATGTTGTACGTTATCTTTTCTTTTTCACATTTTTTTTGTTTTTCCTTTTGGGGATAATGCAAAGCACTGAGATACCCTATGTATATTCCATGTTGACCAAATGGTCCCTTTTTTGACAGTTTTGATCGCTTTCATAAAAAAATTCCAACAATGAACATACTGACCCCAAATCCATGGATCCCTTATGTGTTTGGTGTGTTTCTTTTTGGGGGAAACCCTCCTTTATTTTTTTCTCTTTTTTCGTTTACATGAAGCAGCCTTACTTGGAAACATATGACTTGGCATAGGGGTTTTCCAAGTTGGATCTCATGTCTTGTTTATTTTTGCATCTTTCCTTTGCTACTTTAAAGTAATTGCTCACAGAACGATGTGTAGCATTTCCTTTAAAGTGGGGGGCATACATTGGCATCATTTCATTTGCATTCTCGATTCTTAGTGTAGCCTTGTCACTTCATACTATAATGCATTTGTCACTTTGTGGATGAAATTGGGTATGATGTCCTTCATAAGTGTGATCTATCTTAGCACATTACACTCCTCTTAGTGGCATGATGTAGTGCATTGTATCCCCTAAATTGTGAATATTCTATTCTTTGATTGGTCCTCTCTTGGAGACGTTAGACACAATGTTCCCTAAGTGATAGACCTT
This sequence comes from Sequoia sempervirens, assembly GCA_007258455.2. NCBI lineage: Eukaryota > Viridiplantae > Streptophyta > Pinopsida > Cupressales > Cupressaceae > Sequoia > Sequoia sempervirens. Next base: position 7,309 of record VDFB02123998.1, on the reverse strand, counting down.
GCATGAACTTAACAAGACTCATTTGAACATCTTTTTCATTTTTTCATTTTACATTTTATATCTTTTCCACCTTGCATAACACAACTTGCATGCCTGTGGTACCTTTGCACTTGTTCATGAGTTCCAAGCATATGAAGCTTTGCTTGTCTCATGAAGCACAAATTGACATTTTTCTTTGTGGCACCTTGTTAATTTTATTAGGAGGTATAAATTTGATATGGTTGAGTGGGAAGCCCATTCCACGGTACAAATTTCTCCATAGCCACCTATGTGTTTGTGAGTGCATACCAACTAGTGTATGTATTTCACCTTTTGGGTCTTCTCACCTAGTGAACCACCTTGAGTTCTATCGCCCCAGAGTGAGTATGCATTTTATTTTTTGGATAAATAGCCTAGATCTGATTCACAACTAGCTAAACAAATGATTGAAGCTTGATCTGACCTTTCCCTTTTCTCTTTCTTTCACATGTGTTCCTTTGTTCTTATTTTTAGTTTTCCATGGAATCTTCATACCGGGGTCTTGATCATCTCTCTTTATCATTGTCATTCCATCTTTCTAACATAAGTGCATTTGGATCCTTCTCAATATGCATAGCTACTTTAGTGTGAGTTTGAAGCAAGTTCATCCTCTCACTAAAGTAGGGGCTAAATGTACCATAGAAAAATGGATAATTCACATTTTCATGGTTATTTAGGTCTTTCTCCTATGATGTTTGATTTATCTTGCTTTGATTTAATGTTGCAATGTAGCATATGCATTCACATTAGGTCCTAAACATTCAAAATATGATGTCTTGTGAGGGTGTTGTGAAGTGTTGTAACACATTTCTACACTTTTTTTGACTCTTCTTATTATAATTCACTTAAGAATCACCTTTTTATCACTTTTCAAGTCCTATTCTAAAGTGTTGTAAAGTCTTGTAACAAGATTTCACACTTTTCTAGGCTTGTTATCACTATTTACACCTTTCTTATGCTTTATATGACCCCTTTATGTACTCATAAGACTTAATTAAGTATATTTTTGAATCTAAAAATGGCAAACAACATTAAATGCAAGTTAATTCCTAACACCCACTTACAAGCCCAAGGTGGGACCCATTCGCCATGGGTGACGAATGAGTCCCTCTTGGATCCAAATTCAAAATAATTTAAAATTTCTTTTGGGTTTTTATTCAAAAAGACCTTATGTCAACTCGTGATGAGGCATTATTGGATTATTAGGGCATAAGTGTGTATAAATAAGTGTTTTTCTTCTCATTTCAACCCCCATTCATTCAAGCATTCATCAAGTCCACTCATTCACTAGTGCATTCAATTAGATTCAAGCAGCATTCAATCAAGCAAACATCAAGCATCTTGGAGCAGCCATTGACATATCTTCAGACTTTTCCAACAAGGTTTTTGGTGAGTTTAGGACATTTGCATGTTGTTTATTCATCATTCCTTGCTCATTTCATTTCATTTCTTTATTAAGGGTTTGATTACCAAAGTGGTATTTGACCAAGGCAAATCCCTATACTCTATCCCTTAACCATTTTCCCCCTTTTTTATGTGTCTTTATAGACTTTTGTATATAGATTTTTCAAGTAATTAGGTATTGAAAAGTGGACAAGAAGTTGACAAAGTGTTTCAAGTCAACTAAACCCTATTTGAAGCTTGGAGACAACCTATGTAGTCAATTTTCTGTAGATTTGACTATGTCAACCCGACAAGAAGACAAGTGTAGATTTGGAACTACATAATTGAGCTTTGATTTTGTAGATTTTCTGAGGAGGATTGATTCACCATCAGTGGTAAATGAGTCCCACCTAAGGGCTGAAAAAGTTGATTTTGTCATAATCCAATTCCCGACTATTGGAAAGCAGTTTCAGGTGTTTTTGTTAGTAGCATGACTAATTCACTATCAATGGTGAATGACTCCCACTAGTGATTTACAGTGATTTCTACTAGTTTTCAGAGCCTTCCAGAATCAACATTCAATTCCTAGGTGCACTTTGTTCAACCTCTTTCAATTTTTTTTATTTTTGTTCATGTTTTGGTTCATTCTTGCATACCTCAGTATGTTTTCAAACATTGCATATTTCATTAGTTGTGCATTCATAATCAATAAATTTCATAGCTTAGTTGCATTGAGTCTCAATTCCATCTTTTATTCCTTTATTTGAGTGAACCACCTCAATTTTAGGGTTCTATCTCTCTCCTTTTAGGTGAAAAATCCTAAGAGTGCAAGAGAGGTCCATAGACACCCTCAAAATTGATGGTTCACACACTAACCAAGATAAGTAAGATACCTCGACCATGTCATTGGTTCTTTCATAGAATAAGGGTGGGCTGAGAAGGCCATGGTCAGCAAGATCACTATCTCATTCTCACAAGAGGATAGTGGTCCCACATGTGTCACCCTATGGGCCGACACCTAGTGAGAGGTAGCCAAGATAACCATAGATGGGGGTTGGCGCCTATGGAGAGGTAGCTAGGATAACCAATGATAGGGTCGTGTGATGACACTCTGCTATGGTAACCCTTGCTATTTCATTTTTGTAACTCTGGAAGCAGTCATCTTGTAAGTTGTCGTTTGATGTTGATGTTAATTATGTTTATTGTTACCCTTTTTTGTTGTGTTTTGTTGCTTTTCCGCTTGACTATTCTCTATTGTGGGGCTTTCTTTTCATCTCCTAGCATGGGGGTTGGGCCTTTGGGTCCACACGATTGGGTGGAATGTGCTTTGTACCCCATTGGGTTCCTAGATGATGTTCATGAAGCATGAAACTAGTACCGAGGTAGTTGATCTAGAGCTTCATCGCAGTTCAATTGTACCCTATTCTTTTCTATATTTCTCTTGTATTTGATGTATCATTCCCACTATGTGTCAATAAGCACTAATATGCACATGTAATCTTGAAAATGATACAATTTCATATTGATGTATTTTTACATTCTGAGTTGATCAATGAAATGTGTGGATATTCTTGATTATATCATGTGTTCATAAATGGATGGTTTCTTATTGATGTATTATGATCATGGATGTATGCACATTGTTCTCTTATCCTATTATATGGTTTTATAATGTAATCTCAGGATTCGTTAATTATTGTTATGGTATGGGTTGACATGTCTAGTAATGTAGTCACATGTACCCCAGAGGACGTAGTTGATATTGTATATGTATAATTACATTTCATGTATGGTATGTTAATGTATATCTTATGTTTTGTTTTATTTAAAAAAAAAAAAATGCTAGAATTTGTTAGTGTTAGTTGTCCTTTGGGGTTTGCGTGGCAGGGAATTATAGTTATACTGATTCAAATTTAGGAGGTGATCCCAATGATGGGATATCCACTTGTGGTTATTATTTCTTTATTAGATCAGGTGCAATCTAATGGAATAGTAAGAAATAATAATCTACTTCTCTTTGTTCTATAGAAGCTAAATATAAAGGTTGTACAAATGCATCCAAAAAACCAGTACAGTTAAGAAGATTCCTTGAAGAATTGGGTCCACCTCAAAAGGATCCTACTACTTTGTATTGTGATAATCAAAGTACCATTTCTTTAGCCAAGAATCCAATTTTTCATGCAAGGACTAAGCAAATTTCTCTTCAACATCACTTCATTAGAGAGAAAATTGAAGACAAGCAAATTTCTCTTTTGTATTGTAAAGGTGAAGATCAAGTGGCAAATATTCTCACAAAGCTCTTTGGAAAGATAAATTTCTCTTTCATTGTAAAAATCTAGGATTACAACCCATTGAAGAGTTTGATGTAAACTCCCTAAGTAAAGCTTAAGGGGGGATGTTAGAAGATTAATCTTTACTTGGTAAAGGTTATTATTTAATTGTAATTATTTATTAACTTGTAGGAATATTCTGAAGGAATCCCTAGTACAAGTCTTTCTTTTGCTTGTATTCTCACACATGTGTGAGGATGACTCATTTTTATTTTTAATTCTTTTATTAAGGAATATTTGTAGCCACCTCCTTAAGAGGTTCTTAACAACTTGCACACACATAGATGAATGGTGGCATTCATTGAGTTGGGAGTTACTTTCTAATTCTAACAATCTTCTCACCTCTATATATTGAGAAGCATATCCTCTCATTCTTCATTCAAGAAAGAAATCTTAAGGCTTAAGTGCTCTCTCTCTTTGTCTCTCTCTCTATCTCTTTGTATCATTCTTAGGCATTTTTCCTCCATTCAAATTATTGGGGTTTTTTCTTATTTTTTCCCCTTATCAAATTCTTGTGTCTCCTTTGCATTTGGTGGTGCTTGGTTGGCTTCTCTATTTCTTGGTAATCTCTTTCCTTCAAACATTTATCATTAGTTAGTACTTTCATTGCTCATTTATTTTTCCTTTCAGCCCTCAACTATCTTTTCATAAATCTATTAATGATTGTTGTGAAAAGTTTGGGATTAAGAAATGGTTTATTTATCTAGCGAAAAATCACATTAGAGAAGTTCCATATTTGCAATTATCGAAGATTGAGAGTGTGACCCCTATATTTACTATGTTATCCACCTGCTTGTTGAACTTTCTATATATATGCTAAAATTTAATCATGTACTACTATTTTGAGGTGAGTTTAATCAACTTGATTTCATCATCAACACTAGTAGACTTATAATGAGCTAAACTAATTAATTTGATAATTATATTGGAGTCTCCAAATCTGAATTTGAGTGTAAAAGACATCCCAAATCTCAAAGTTTTATCTTCAACATTGTTATTGGTCGACAAACCCAAGCCAACTACAAATTTGACACAAGGATTCACACTAAGAAAAATAACACCCCCAACAATATTGGGGTTCCTCTTAGAATCCATGTCAAAGAAAATATAGTAAGCATCATGGGACAATGAGGTTGGATTTGAAAATGGCCCCATCCCTAGCTTTTGTAACTCCCCATAAAACATAAATAAAATTGAACAAATGAATTATTAAATATAAATATAATGTATACTTTAATACAATATTATTTAAATTGACCAAAATAACTTAAACAATAGAAATACATATGCATCAATGTCAAGTGCATGAATTTTCATACTAATCTTATTTTACTTGTATCTCAAGTGGAAAAATCTGGTGGATGCTTGCAAAGTGTTGGACCACATGAAATAACAAAACAACGTCTCATGGGATACGACTATCATAGTGTATATAAGACATGGGTTTGTTCTCAAGGAAATCACACTATTTAACCCAAACTATAGAGGGTAGAGAAATTTTGAGCCCCTACCTCTCTTATTGGAAATCTCGGTGTGTGAGAGTGTCTTATGGAACATGATTATTACAGTCACACTGACACATAAACCAATGATGATTGAATACACTTTGTAGACATATATGATTACGATAACTTTAATTATCTTGCATCATTGAAAATTACTATTAATTATAGATCCTAAATACAATAGATATAATAAATTAATTAAAAATCACCATATAAATTTATTTATTAACAAATATTCATTACTAATAATACAAAAGAATAAATTAATTACATGATTGATCCATATTTCCTAAAAATATCATGTTGAATTCAAGATGAAATATGATAATATTTGTTCTTTTTGATGTGCCTTTTCTTTTTCTTTAAAATGTAAGTAATAATGTAATGAATAAACTATTAGCAAAGGATACAAACTTGGACAACAAAATCACCTATACCTAATAGATATTTTCTTTTTTTATTAACCATTTTGCATGCTTATTCGTGAGAAATAGAACATTCTCAAATTGTTGATGTTTTGATCAATTAAATTCCTTAGTAGGCAATGATTTATTAGCCGATAGGCTATTCTACGTGGGGTAACCCCACCGGCATTTCCCCCAGTCTGACGCCGGCGGGAACCCCACGAATATCGGCTGAGGTTAGGGAAGAGCTGCAATTCAATGGTATCAAATTTCCGCGTCAGGTGGGGTCGACCAAAATCATCTTTAAATATTTTTTAATCTATTCTGCATGGGAAATAGGGAACACTGAGGCATCTCGGGCTCCACGCAGGAGGGTTTAAAATTTGACGCTGCTTATACGTCGTCGTTTCCTTTTACATAATTTTTGTGTCAATAGAAAAGAAAATTAACGATTCATTCAACACTCATTATGTTAAATAAACTTAATCTTGTGTATATTTCTAATATAAATTTTTGTTTAAATAAAACTTAGTTGTTGCTTTGTTTTCTATGCATCTATTGCAAGCTGTCCAAGAGTATGTTAGAAAGAATGGCAGCAGTGAAAACTGCCAAAAAATTGCTTGACGGGCATAAGTGATCGCTGAATTTAAAGGCAGACTACGACAGCGTTGTAATGGCGTCGTTCCGTGGACGCTGACCCGTCACCACCAGAAGTTAGCCAACGGCTGGATGTCAGGTGAGAAAAGAGTTGGCGCCTGCGCCGACAGTAGACTTAAATAAATAAAATAAATAAAAATAAATAAAAATGAATAAAATTAATAATAATTTATATAATAAATAAAATAAAAATGATTCTTTAAATAAAATAATATAATAAATTTTTAATAAAAATAAAATTTATATAATACATGAAATAACTATTTAACTACAAAATAATTCATATATACTATAAAAATAATTAGCTAGTAGGCCCCACCGAGATCTCCTCCAATGCCGAAAATTCCACCGGGAACCCCACCAGGATCTATTACGCACATGTTGTACACTCTTGTTTGTCTCCGTGATGTGAAAGGAAATGCAAGAAACATTCATTGAGCCTTGGAGACTTCACATGCGGGCATATGTTGGGCGTGATAATCACTGAGGTATATAACTAAAGTTGTATAGGAAGTGAACTGTTTTTGGAATGAATTGGAGAGGAGGGTAAAGAAGTAGAGAGGGAAGGATAGAGAGAGAGAGAGAGAGAGAGAGGAGGGAAAAAGTAGAGGGAAGGATGGGGAGAGAGAGAGAGAGAGAGAGAGAGAGAGAGAGGGTAAAAGGGACCCGAGAGGGAGGTAGAGGATAAATTAGGATAGAGATAGGGAAGGAGAGAAGTGGGATGAAAAGAAGTAGAAGGAAAGGCACCAAAGAGGTGGAGAGGGGGAGGGAGGGAGCGAGAGGTAGAGAGGGATAGGGGAGATATAGAGAATTAGAGGGGGAAGGAGAGAGAGAGGGAGAGAGGAATAAGTGAGAGAGGGAGAGAAGTAGAGAGGGAAGGAGAGAGTGAGAGAGAAATAGGTGGGATGGAGGGAGGGATATGTGATATAGAAAGAAATAGAGAGGGAAGGAGAGAGCGAGAGGGAGAGAGAAGGGGGGAGGGAGAGAGGGAGGGAGAGGTAGAGAGGGATAG
>VDFB02123997.1:0-44353 GCA_007258455.2 Sequoia sempervirens | reverse complement strand
CATTTTACACATTACATTTCATATCACATATCATCATCATAAATGCATCATCATATATCATCCATTCACATCTGCATATCATAAGTCAACACCATAAAATAGATATGTTAGTCATAATCATTACATAATGCATTCATTATCAAAAGGAAAAGCATCCATAAATGCATCATATAAACATCATTACACAACATATAGAAGTAGAGTCATTCGTACATGCATAAATAATTGGTACACATCACATCGCATCAAAATCATCATATCATATATATCATCAATAATATAACTGTCATAGTACAAGAATAATCAGATCACTGTACATGTATGTCAGTCGGTACAAAAAGGCCCATCGGGCTATAAAAAAGGAGCCCATAAGGTACAAAAGTATCATCTCGATCAACCCCCCTATATACTGCCCTTGCCCCTATCACCGTGACCCTCTGCTGGTATGTGGCTGGTCCGCTGCGTACTTTGGGACCCGTGCTACTTTGGTTACAACCTTGTGATAATACATCTGATAATACTTGGCCTCTCTGACGGCCTCCTGGTAAGACCTAACAGACACTGTACCCTAAGAGGAGGAGGCTGACATACTCTCTAACTATTGTCTCTGGCCTAGCTCTGTGGCTGCCTGTAACTCTGCAGCCTATCTCTATTGAATGGCATAATCCCTCTCAGCCCTCATCTGCTCTCTCTCGGCTCGAGCCTGATCCCTCTCGGCTATCACGGTCCGCACCTGGGCCTGTAGCTGTACAATCAAAGTATCCCAAGCATCCACTTGTCCTACTAGCTTCCCTACTGGCTGTGCTCGTGGAGGCTGTACCGGAGGCTGATCCTCAACCCCAGCCCATGGTGGTGGACCTGCTAGCACCTGCTGTTGGTCCTGCATCTGTACGTTTGCCTGATCTGGCTGCACTGGGGGTCCAACCGGCTAGTCTTGTCGTACATCACCCCTCCATCCTCGTCCTCCCCCTCTGCCTCTAACCCTCCGTTGATCGGTGTCTGCACCTGAAATAGTCAATCATAGGGGAGACCGGAACCAATCCCTATATGCTTGTGTCGTGCCTGGATCCATAGGCCCCTGATCATAAGCCCATGGCCGAGCTACTAGCTGCCTGAAACTGTCAACGGCCTCCGAGGCAGGAATATACCGCCCCCATGAAACCAGTGTCATGGTGCGGGTGAAGACAAGCACATAATCATTGTCAGGCCAATCCTGGGGCTCACCAAACTGGCATTGCACACGCCCAAGTAGATATTTCTCAATCATCGTATGCTCTCGCCCCTGCATGTACCGGTCCTGGTGAGCAAAGAAAAGTTGATCTGCATCGCCGACCCATCCAGACTGACCACGGTACGGTCACCATGTAAACACCTGCATCTCATCGAGGACCCTCCTCCAATAGGGGATCCCATGCTCACCTGCGTATGTAAAGGACACACCACCTCTGTAGCACCATACGAGGGGATCGTCTGGCACCATTAGAACTAGAACAACGCATGGACGTAGAATAGCAATGTGCTCCCACACCCATACATGGAGAAGTGTCACGCCTGCTCCGAGTGCTCTGCCATCCATGTAGACATACTCATGCAGATCTCTGTACAGTGAGGCAAGAAGAACAAGACCCCATGCAAAATGAACTAGCTTATCACAAACCATGCGCTCCTAGCAGAGTCCCCAACTGGGACTGAAGTATCGGCCTCGTATGTCTGGGGCAACGAGACCCAAAATAACCGCCACAACAACCAAGCGGAAGGGAGGTGCTAGGGTCTTGTGTCACTCGAGCTGTATCTGCCCCTCGCAAATAATGATGTCCTCTGTGGCGAGGACCCTGTGGCAGGCATTACGCCCCTCATCCATATCAAAAATGACACGCCAACCATGAATCGACAATCGTAGGATGCACCAAATTTCCTCCAAAGTGACAGTGGCCTCACCGGTGGGAAGGTGGAACAAAGACGTCTCGCTGTGCCATCTCTCAGCAAGCGTTGAAATCATCCCCAGGTGGGTGCAAATGGGCGCTGCATAGGTGATATACCACAACCCCATATCTCGAAGTCGATCCTGATCTTTGTCACTGAGATCCTGCAAGTAACCGAACAAATCCCGCGACCTGTGCTCTCGGGAGTAGAGCTCCCTCCTCGCGTCCTGCATCAAGGAAGGTCACCATGTTAATTTTTTTGAAAAATTCTTTGCCTAGCGTCCAAGAAACCACTCCAGCGTTGGAATCCGTGAAGGCGTTGCAATTTTATTTCAAATAAAACTCTGATGCTAGGGCACAAAAAGCCGAAATAGCACCGCCGCGATGCACTTTCCCTCCCAACGACACACTTTGAGCAAATAAAGACCACCGCGTTGCACTTTACAAATCACCCCACTAGCCATGAGCTCAGCGTCAGAGTTTTCAAACTCCAAACTCTGCTCTCGCGGCGCAATATCATATCGAGTAGTGTAGTTTGATTTCTGAGTGGCGCTATATGGCGCCACTACAGAATGACCGACTTTGAAAGCATTAATTAAGCATGAAAAATGAGAAAAAAAGTTCAAGTAGGGATCACTTACCAGTGCCCCAATGTCGGGTGGCCGCTGGTACGTCCGAACTCGATCAAAAATGTGTATCAGAAGTTGTCGCCGTGCCATATCATTAGGAGGTCAGAGCTCAAATCTTAAGGTTGCTAATCGATGTGTGTGAAAATGAATTGAAAGTGACCCCTCGGGCCCCTTTTAAGCTTGAAAATTAGGGTTTTTTCACCTTGATTGGATGTCCTGCTAGGGTTTTGGACCCTCAAACTTGTTTCTGTCCAGTTGAGGCCTTTTTTACATCATTTTATTGCGTTTAGACATGTTTTTGGCCTCCTGGAGCCTTTTTGGACCTGTCGGGCACCTTGTCCTCTTTTTTTGCGAGATCACCCAATAATTAAAATTTTCATCCAATCTCTCGAGGGGGAAATATATTGGCATGTTTTCTCTTGCCAGGCAGTAGTGGGGAAATATTTTGGAAAGCAATTTTTTTTGGCTTTGATCGAGATTGTTTATTCTTTGAATCAACACAACAAGTGCATTGCTTCAAAGAGGGGCAAAATGTAGACACATAAAATATACCGATTGACATTGTGCATCTGATCCCTAATTACTAACATCGTTTATCCTAATCATCTTTATTCAATCCATTTAATCAAATTCTATCCATTAAATTCCATCAATATTCCTCTCTTAATTAAATAAATCAATTATCTAATTTTGTCACCTCTTTCTCGACATAATTAAATTAATTATCCCATCTAATTATCCCTATTTAATAAATAATCAATTTTATTTGATTAAATTCCTAGAGTTCATCATTAAATTAATAAATTAAAACTGTCATTCAGATTGCACCAACGTTAATAATTAACAACAATTCAACAATTTTTGAAATAATGGAATGATTCAAAGCCCGTGGGTTGCAAACCCAGAATCAATCTCCAGAGAGGGCTGGTTCCCTGATGAAAACCTCCTAAAAACTAATTGACTTGGCTGGGAAAGAGATAGAAAGCTTGCTTGAATTGAAATTCTAAAGCTACTAGAGGTGATTGCACCTAAATGATAATGACTTGCAATTACGACTCACAATAACTTCTCAACACTCTAATCTGCACAACCTGATTCAATAATTTAATCACTTGAATGATTTAAACAGAGGCTTTGATTTAATGCAATATTGAGGGAAAACGAGGTTTTCACGACAAAATTTATTAATCGATTAATAAGCACAGTGCATAACCAGTGAACTTAAACTAAATTGCATACAGATATGTGAAAAAGACAGAAAAAGTCAGAGGTTTCAGAACTGAAACACAGTAATTCTTCGATCAAATTCTTCACAAAACGATGCTTGAAATCTAGAAGGCAAACTCTAAAGTATTGAACTTAAAGGAATCTTCTGCAATTACACCCTTCGAACCTGTAATAAACATTGCTATATTAATCTGAAAACTGAGTTACAAAATGATCTTCTTTGCTGAAAGCAAAGGTAGAAAACCAGAACTAGATTGAAAAAGATAAACTTTTTCAATATATACAAAAAGACACTCCAAAGTGCATGAATAGTAACTGAAAGTCATCAGAAAGTGAAAAGATGACAACTACAACGTGAAATCCAAGCACAAGTGAAAATCCCTGAAAAAGTGGCTCAAACTCATGTAAAAATGAGTGAACACCAACTCAAACTGGCAACCATAAAGCGTGTAACTGATCTGCAACTTGAACTAGACTGAAAATCCCTGAAAAAGTGGCTTAAAGCATGTAAAAACCACCTCGTTTGTATCAATCCGCCCATGCACATTTTAAAACCCATCTTTCTCATGGTACCTCTCCAGTTAACAATTTGATATTAATTCGTTCTCCAGTTGACTTTATTTGTATCTGCATGGATCTCAGAAAGTCTTTATTTAATTAAATATTGAAAATAATCATTAAGTAATTATTTTAATATTTAGGCGATTGGTAATATCACTCTTCACTATATGCCTAAATATTAAAGTAATCACAAAATTACATTTTAACATTTAATTAAATATTTGATGTTTTATTAATCCATGCAAATACAAATAAATTAAAAAAAAACAAAATATTTCCTTAAGGCAGCTTCAAAATCCACGGGCCCCTTATGCATTATAGGTCAATTAACTTCAAGAGTCAAGACCACGTTGATAGTAAAATGACATGATTTATTAAAATCATTAACAAAATAAAAAGTCATCCTTGGTCGAATTAGGGCAAACACAAGAAATTGAACCCTAATCATTTCATCATTCACATTCTTGACTTTTGCTGAAGACTTCCCTGTTGCGCCGCCATGGAGGGTTTGGGCTTGATTTTTCTGGTGAATCTAGAAAATGAGACATTTTTTATAAAAAAATGTGGAAGTATTCAGGCGCGATCTCTTGTTCTGAGTGATATTCTTTCATTTTTCTGAGACTTTGTGGCAAATCTGGGCACGAATCTATACTTTTTCTGGCTGCCATCATCATCCTGAGCCACGAACTTGCTGTTTCTATGAATTTTCTGCCATGAAGAAGTTCAAATCTGATTTATTTTGGGCGAATCTGCAGTATGACGTTTTTTTTAAAAACGTAGAGAGGCATTTTGGGGCACCATTTCTTGTTGAAATCGATGCTTAATCATTTCTTTGAAACTTGGCTGCAAACTTGGCACAAAATTCACGCTCTTCTGGTCACCATCTGATCTTGAGCTACAAATTTGAGTTTCTGACTTCTTCAAATTCGAATATTGGAGATTTCTGGAGGTATTTTGAGATAATAATTTGATTTTTTGCTTTTCCTGTGCATTTCTAAAAGCTTTCTTTACTTCTTAACGCTGCATTGAAAATATTTGAAGTATTTTGACAAACAAAGAACAATCTTTGCTTTAAAAATTTGAATCTGTGTCTTTGTTCTTTTAATTCTGCAAAAATCTTCACTCTTAAGCTGATACATGAATATTTCCTTTTGTTTTTTTCCATATTTCTGAGACAGCAACTTTAAGACTTCTGGGTACTGTAAATAACATTTGATTTATGTATTTTCTGTATTTGAAGCTTCAAATATTCATGATAGCAAAGAAAATGTATTTCCCAGTTCGAAATCTCATCTGGGTATATGCAAAAGAAAACTCCTCCAGGCCGCCATGAATGATATTAGTTCTGGGTATTTTTGTCTCATCATATTTCCTGTTTCTTTTTAAAGAGCAAAACCTTCATAGCTGTAATTGTGTTTGTATGGAAAAACACGCCTGAACAATTCCTCTTGATGAGCCTCAAGACCACAATAAAGAATTTTGTACATTGCTTCTTGCTACTGACTATAGATGAAGAAGATTTAATTTTTTCCATTCCTTGTAAAATATACTTCCTTACACACTGCAAGCCTGTACAGCTTGTCTCATCAGAAAAAACAAATACAACATTGTTTCAATGAGACAGATCCTCAACATTTCGTAACTGATAAAAAGATTAAAAATGCACAAGATTGTCTTGATATTGAGCCATTATGTTATTGTTAATGATTTCTCACTTTAGGAATTTGATTAAAAGAGAAACCGCTCTTCTTTTGTCTGACACCATTGGCATTTAGAATGAATTGATAACATGAATGAATCGCTATTATCTTGAATCTTTTGTAAACTGCGCAAGCACTTGATGGTATAAGAAACAAAACAAAGTGATGAATGCTCTGTTTATCCTGTAATGAAAATGAGCTCAATGTCTTATCACAATGTGAATGTGAATGAGAGACAGAGCTAAAATGAGAGTTGATAAATGTAATCAATACTCAACTGCCATGCTACTTTACCGTTCCTTTGATTTGTGAGCAAAAGATAATTGCTCAATCAGTTCCGTCATGCTGATTTAGACTGTTTTAATCATTTGATATTATAGTACAGTAATCACTTTTTGCTCTATACTTAAAAACCAGATATGCCGGGCTCAACCCTTGTGGGAGCCCGTTTTACTCCACATATCTGATGAAATGAACTCGAATATGATAAACCTGTTCCTGCACATTGAAACAAACATGTCAGCAAAATATAAGAAGCTGAAAGCTTCCATTGAATTATGTTTTTCTGCTCGATTTTTCAATTGTCTGATGAATGCTTGGTTTAATGCAAATTACATTTCTGTCTGTAGCATAGACGTAAGGCAGAAATTAATTCACCATTGCTTAGAGTATAACTCTAATACCATTTCCTTAACGATTTTGCAGGTACACAGAGCGATGAAGTGAGGCTGCAGCTGCTTGGAGGCACGACGGCTAGAAGCACCAACGAAGTGATTCATCATTACATGCAATGATGAATTGCTTCTCTTTTTTACGTTTATGTTATTTTCAGTAGTGTAGTCCGTTCATTTAAATTTTGTATTCATCTCTTGATTGTCAGAAACAAACTCAGTTACTCTCGCGGCTTGTGCGAGATTCAACATTTCACAAAATGAATAAAAATACCATTATGCAAATTTCTCTTAATTTTCTGTTCTAAACATTTGCACAACAAACTTATGACACATTTGTAAGATGATCTCAATGATGATCAACGAACCCTTTATCAGCAAAATTTGAAAAAATTCCTGTACCTATAATAGCTGAACTTCATTCAGCTCTACCTATTGAGCGTAGAGTGAAAAAATAGGTAATAAAAACATTATTTAATTTAAGTCTAACATCATCTCTTTTAATTAAATAAATCAAAATCTTTATTTAATTAATCTCTTATCACATTCCTCTCATATTTGATTTAAGTAAATCCTAAAATCTAAGTCAAATAGGTCACATCACCTAATCTCCTATTAAATTAATTTACACTTGATTAATTTAATTCTAATTCATGTCCCATCCTCTAGCTTTTCCCACTTGCACATGAAAATAGATTTAATTTTGATTTAGTAAACTCTTACTTTCACAACAAGGCATCTTTTGGAATATTCCTCCAAGTTTGAATTCAAATTCCAAGTTGACATGTACATCCAACAAGGAATTTACTCCATCTTACATGTCCTTTTCCTTGAGCCAAGTGGCACTTATTGCATTTTCCCTTCCCTCTTGCTTGTCATTTCAACAAATTTGAAATTCAAAAATATGCATTTATTGGCACAATCCTCAAAACTTGCACATCCTCCATCCACTCATAGGTTGACAAGTGGCATCTTGCCATCGATGAAATGTTGTCCCATATCATCAAATTTGGACATTCATCCATCTTGGCATCTCTATAACAAAGAGCTCATATCCCTCATTTTATCATCCACAAATTATGCAAAGTTACCATGCTCAAATATCTATCAAATTTCATCCATCATTCTTGAATCTTAGCTAGGATATGCAGGTTTTTTAGCTTGGAGCACTCTTCAACATCAACAAAGTGGATCAAATATCTTCATCACATCAATCTTGCATCTTAGGAATTAGGAAAGGGACAATTTTCACATCAAATTGGCACCAATTCCCCCATGGGATCATAAGTTTACTAGTTCAATTAGGATTCAATCTTTAGTTTGTTATTTTCATTGTGTTCTTCATTTTTTTCTCCTAATTTGAACTTGGTGAATGGTTTTCATGGGGAATCCTTGTTCTTGCTTGCAATCTCTAACTTAATGTGTTTGTTCTTATTGTTTTGCAGGTATTTGGATTGGGATTCACATAGTCCCATTTTAGTTAGCTCGATATGAAGTGTTTTTTTTCATTATGCTCCAAGAACAAATGTCATTTCGCTTTCTTTATATGATTGGATCAAATAAATTGGTCGCATTATTTGCAGAGTTGGAAAACACACATTCTCTTCTCAGTTGTAGAGGGTTTTACAACATTATATAGGTTGCTTGTTGCTTAACACCTTATATGGAGACAATGTATTTTCAAACACTATAAATATTGTCAGCAGTTATTTGGTTGAATCAGATGAGGAAAGTGAAATGCCATTTCAATCTCATGTTACAATGTTACATACATAGGTGCTTTTTGTCTATGAGTTAGATTTCTCCTGATTGGAACTAATAAATTGCTCGTATTATTTGCATAGTTGGAAAACCCACTATCTTGCTTCTTGACACCTATGTTTTTGCAACATGGAATGTTACAAAAAAGTATGGATGTATTCAAAATAACACCTTCCTTCCATTGTTGTGTTTAAATTTTGAATGATTGAAAAGAAAAAGTGCACCAAATAATTGCAATTTGGAAAACATAATGTTGGGTTTCAGTTATTTGAATCTCCTTGTTTAAATGTAAAGGGTTGTCTCATGGTGGGTTGCTTGCTTCTAAACACGTATTGTTTTGCAACATTGAATGTTACAAAATAGTATGAATGTCTTCTCCCAAATCAGACTGCATTGTTGTGTTTAAATAAAATGCTTGCATTATTTGCAGTTTTGGAAAACACATTGTCTTGCTTCTTAACATCTACTGTTTTGCAACATGGAATGTTACAAAATAGTATGAATGTCTTCAAAATCACATCTTCCATTGTTGTGTTTAAATAAAATGCTCACATTATTTGCAGTGTTGGGAAATACACTATCTCCTAGCAATTGTTCCTCTAGTAGTGGTATTATATGAATCGGCCTTTAATTCTGTTATATATATACATTGGTTTTGTGTAGGAGTTAGCTTCTCCCTAATGGTATACTATACCAAGGCCAATTCATATAATATTCTAGTATTGGAGAAGCTAACTCCTAGACAAAAAGCACCAATGTATGTAACATGATATCATACCCCCCATCACCCATCCCACACGATGGACAAAAAGACACTAATGGAAAGACATAAAGACTTGAAAAATGCCGTCATGTGTCAGATGCCGGAAAACGACGTGCGACAGTCAACAAACCCTAACTTTTTTCCACATTTTATTTATTTTTGGTCTTCCATTTTGTTCATTTTGTTTTATAGTTTTTTGGGGAGGGAGGCATGAGCAGCGAAATGAGTTATAGGCGGCCATGAGGAGGGACGCGCGAGCATTGAAATGGAGTTACAGTGGTGGAAAACACACTGTATCCTATCAGTTGTTCCCTCTAATACTGGTATATTATATGAATTGGCCTTTAATATTGGTATAGTATACTATTGCTTTTTGTGGAGTTAACTTCTTCCCTAATGGTATACTATACCAGTATTAGAGGCCGATTCATATAATAACCAGTATTTAGACAAAAAGAACCTATGTATGTAACATGATATCATACCCCCATAGTGGTGTCTAAATGGTTTTGAAACATTAGGTGGGTTGCAGGTTTTGTAAAACACATTGTTTTGCATCCTAGAATTTTTGAGAACAATATGTATGAATTGAAAAGCTTGGTGTTATTTAGACTGTAGGAGTGTGGTGATACACACTATTTTCTAGACATCCAGTAAGGTATTTGGCTTCAGTGCATAGAGGATTTTACAACATTTTTGTGTTGGAGGTTTCATAAATCATGTTGTCAGCTCACCTCCCACTGTGTTTTCCAACCTGCAATCATACTGTGCATGTATATGTAGATCATATTAAGAAATAGAAATGCAAATTTTATTCTGCGTATGACTTGTTATAAGGTGCCTTTTCATTAAATTTGTACTATCTAAATTACATTTATACTATTTTGTTAAATTCGAGGTTTCAAAACATTGGTTTTTTCCTCCAACTCCTACATGTGCACTCCAACCATCAGGTTTGAATGTGCACACATGAAATACAGAATGTTTTCCCCTTTCTCCAAACTAAAAACGCACACGTCATTCTACCTTGAATTCCTGTGCCAGAAAAAATCCTCAAAAAATGACAACTCATACTCCAATTGTTTGTACTGTCCAAATTGCATTCATACTGTTCTGTAAAATTCTAGGTTGGAAAACATTGGTTTTTCGAAATGTGCAACCCACAGAATGTTTTAAAACCCTTTACAAGTAACAACCCAATTGGTTACTCACCTCTCACCTCAATTTGGTATGTTTTGTGATTGTCTTGAGATCCTTTTGTGAATTAGATAGTAAGAATGTAATGGGATTGGAAAATAATGAGTTTGAAGAAATCTGCAACCCACCCATCGTTATAAAACCCTCTAAACGTAACAACCAAATTGGTAAGATGGGAAATCCCATCTGACACACCTATGTACATACAGTTGGTTAGAAACCCCTCACCTAAAATTGTTTGGTTGTCTCCCCTGCCTGCAATGCTCCCTTGCTCTCCAACGATTCGCTTTCAACCTGTAGAAGGAGAAAACCCAGAACACAAAGTGTTTTCCAAGAACAATACTTGTTAGAATCTAAAACACATGTCTTAATCATATCAATGCCCTTCCCACACACAGTGAATAGATAGCTTCTCGCACAAGGAAAAAAAACATTGGCATAATTTGATGTGATGAGACACCACCTTGCTTTCCTTGATGTGACATTTCCTTCCGTTTGTCAGTTCTGTCACTTCTATCATCCGTCTAGTGGGTCCCGCACTACACTGTCTCTTCATGTTATGTATGTTTTCATGTGTTTTTGTATGTACATAGGTGCATTTTTTTGGGAGATTAGTTGTGTCCGTAGAGGGTTTTACAACATTGTGTGGGTTGGAGGTTTCATTAATCATGCACTCACCTCCCATGGAGTTTTCCAATGTGCAATCATTTAGAGTTTTAATGGTTGTTGGAAAATAGTGGGTGTTTATAAAACGCTCCCTTTCATTGCATTCCTATTGCCTAATTAACAAAATCTTTTCAAGATGTTCCTGCCCGTGCTCTCAACCACGTAACTTTGAATGTAGAGAATGAAATAAATGGAAAACGACATTGTGTTTTCCAAACTACAAATTATATTGTGCATTTATTTTTAAATGATATGACGAAATTGAATTTCAATTTTCTTCTGTAAGTAAGAGTTGCTATAAATTGTGCAGGTGAATGAAATTTAGTACATTGTTATTGTCTACAAAATTTAAGGTCTTCATTAGAAGAATGTTGTTCTCAACTTTGAGAGTGTCTTTCTGATTAGAGAATGCAAATGTTTTTTTTTTTAATATGTTGTTTGCAAAATTTGTCTACCTTTTTTCACACAGGACTCTCATGTCTCCGTCGAACTAATTCTATTTTGTGCACTGACATCCTATTCTGCCTTCTTTTCATGTTATGTATGTTTCTATGTATGTTTTTGTGTATGATTTAATTCATTTTTGTATTTGTATAGGTGTGTTTTGTTGGTAGAGTATTTGCTATTTTTTGGGTCAATCAAGGTGATTGGCAAGGCTTTTGTTGAATTGTTAACCTTTGTTCTTGCAATGATATGTATTTTTCAGTCGTCTGTACAAGTAATGGTTTAGTTTACAATATCATTGAACAATGGCTATGATACCGATATGTCATTTAGGCGTTAATTGAGATACACAGGATATAAATAGAAGTCTGGTAGTAGTACGTGGTATCCTTCTTGTTCTGTCTTCTATGTGCTTATTGATTATTGTAAGTTATGGCCTCTTTCATATGTTAGGAGAGATGAGGTTTTTATATATCCAAAATGAGTGTTTAGTGCTTCACAGTTCTTGTAGAATGGCGGAATGGCAGATATAATTGCTAATATATACTGCTAGTGTTAGCGATAGGTTAAATTGGAAATTAAATTCCCAATGTAAAGCTTAATATGTTTGTGTATTGTTTGTGCAAGTTAGCATTTTGCACTCACCACAACATATGAATTGTATATTGGTGAAATTTGGAATAAAAAGAATTCTTTGTAGCACCAAATGTCTTTAATTTTCCAATTTAATCTATCACTAACACTTGTCTTCCTTCCAGGTGGTTGATATATTCGAGGAAAGAAAATTGAAGAAAAGAAGGGCAGGTGGATTGAGGATGGTTTTGGAGACATGAAGCTTCTGCACTAAACATAGGTGATTCTAGCTGTCATAGCTTGAATTGCAAGTGTACGGGTTAGTTAAACTTCCAAAATTTATTTTGCATTAAGAAGTTATGATATTTTTATAGATGAGATGCTTACTGTGGTGAATGCAAAGAATTTCTAGTTGAATTTTTTTATTCTGCATAAATAAAAACAACTATGCATTTCATATGAAAACCATACATGCAAACAATTCATTTTATTTTTCCATCAATGAAAACCCTTTTTCTTTAACTAATAGTCATTGAATGCTTCTCAGAAAATGTAGAAAAAATGTGGCTATCTACATAAAAAAAATAACATAAACATACCTGCAACTCCATTTGAAAGGATGCATTGGTTTGACTGCCTCCCACCTCCCTCCTCATGGCTTCCTGTAACTCATTTCACTGCTCACGCCTCCCTCCCCAAAAAATTGCAAAACGAAATGAACAAAATGGTAGAACACAATAAAATAAAATGTGGAAAAAAGTTAGGGTTTGTTGACTACCGCACGTCCTTTTTCGGCGTCTGACACGTGACGACATCTGTCAAGTCTTTCCGTCTTCTTGTCGGTGTCTTTTTGTCCACCGTGTGGGATGGGGGATTTCATATAATGTTATATACATATATAACATAGGTGCATTTTGTCGAGGAGTTAGCTTTCTCCAACTCCTAGAGAAAAAGGACCTATGTACACAAAAAAATGCATGAAAACATACATAACGACATACATTGTAACATACATAACATGAAGAGACGGCGTAGTGTAGGGCTCGCCAAATGGATGATAGAAGTGACAAAACCAACAACAGAAGGAAGCATCATGGTTAATATGTAATAAGTACTGTTATTGGAAAACACACTATGTTGTGGGTTTTCTCATTCTGCAGGATGAAAGCGAAAGGTTGGAGAGTAGTTGGGGGAGATGAAAAACCAATGGAATTGATGTGAGGGGTTTGTAACCGATTGGGTTCTCACTTGTAAAGGGTTTTAAAACATTGTGTGGGTTGGAGATTTCAAAAAACCAATGTTTTGCAACCTGGAATTTTACACAGTAGTATGAATATTCATTTGAAAAAGTTTTTGTTATTTAGACCATAGGAATGCAATGAAAGGAACCATTGTTTAAATCCCAGTGTTTTCCAACAACGATTAAAACTCTGTATGATTGCAGGTGGAAAACACAGTGGGATGTGAGAGCATGATTTATGAAACCTTCAACCCACACAATGTTGTAAAACCCTGTATGGACACAATTAATCTCTCAACAAAACAAACCTATGTACATACAAAAACACATAGAAATATGCATAACATGAGGAGATGGCCTTGTGTGGGGCCTGCCAAGGTAGATGATAAAAGTGATGAAACCGACAGACAAGAGGAAATGTCATGGCCAAGAAAGTGAGGAGGTGTCCTCTTGCATCAAATTGCGCCAACATTTTTTTCCTTGTGCGAGAAGCTATCCGTTCATTGTGGGAGGGAAGGGCATTGATGTGATTAAGACATGCATTTTAGATTGTAACGAGTACTGTTCTTGGAAAACTCTGTGTTCTGGGTTTTCTCATTATGTAGGGAGTTGCAGGTCGGGGATAAATAAGACTATCCAAATTCACCTGAGGGGTGAGTAACCAATTGGGTTGTTACTTGTAAAGGGTTTGAAAATAGTATTTGGGTTGCAGGGTTCATAATACCCAATATTTTGGAACCTACAATTACACAAACAGTATGAATGTAATGAAAACGTTTTGGTTGCTTACACTATGAGAACCCAATTGGTTGGTGGCACCTCAGTTGATTTTGGATACTTTTATGTATCCCCCATCGACAATTATATTGACAATTTGAATGTTTTCAACAACCCTTAATTTCAAAAAACATTCCATTTCAATATTGTCATATGTTTGGAACAAAAAATGCACATAAGAGTTGCAGGATGGAAAACACATAGGGTTGTGACTCACTTCTGAATTCTTGTTCGATGAGCACTTTCTGTTATGCAAACTTTAACAAAAAAATGTTTTGAAGTTCACCTTCATATTTTATGACAACCCTTACTTTCAGTGAACATTCCATTTCAATATCTATTCATATGTTTGGAACACAAAATGCACATAACAGTTGCAGGATGGAAAACACAGAGGGTTGTGACTCACTTCTCAATTCTTGTTCAATGACCATTTTTTGTTATGCAGACTGTGACAATAATAATTTGGCTGTGTTTATAATGTGTATTCTATTTATGTTAATATAAATTATACCAGAAGGCAATGCCACCTGAAGTCTTATTGTTTATGGTAGCTTGCTTATAAATGAAAGACAAAGGTTGACATTTAAATCGTTTGAGGTTGACTATTTTTCTCATCATGGATACTTTCAAATGAATAGTCATATTAAATGCTATTTGTAACAGTAAAAATGGCATTTCACTATCTTCATCTAATTGCAGGAAAAAAAATGCTCACATTATTTGCAGTGTTGGAAAAAACACTGTCTCCTGTCAGTTATTTGCTTGTCAAAAGTTTTTGTTTCCTATCCACCAAGAATGTAAGGAAGTCCACCTTAAAATTTTGTTTCTTATGATTCAAAAACTATATGCTTGCTTACAAGAGACGGTGCAATAAATTTTGGAGCTTTAACTATCCTGTAACACTTGCAACTTTTTTACATATTACAGGCAAGCATAGATGCATAGTTCGAAGGGGAAAGTCGAAGAAAGTGGGAGAAAGGGTAATATTGAAAATCTGCTTTTTAATGTGTATTTTGATATTTTGAATGAATTGGTTGCATGTATTTGAATTTGATGTGACGTTTTACATTCCTGGCATTAGAGGGAAAGGATGGAGAATGAAGTGGTGGGCGCGAGTAAGTTAGTGTCCATTGGGGACAGGTAAATGTGCCTCAACAGGGCAACAAGAAGAAAGGGTGCATGTGGAGGAGATCGTGTACTTTCCCTTTTAATGTATGCATTTGTGGTTGGCTGTAATATGTGCTGTTCCAATCGCTTTTTGCTCTGATTTTGGAGTGTCTTTGTGATTTCATTTAGAAAATTTCATTTCTGTTATGAATATGCTGATTTTGATAGTATATTGGAAAACCCACTGTCCTTGGTTCTTTCAGAGGAATAAAGTGGAAGAAAGGGTAATTTGAAATCTAATTTTGAATGTGTATTTTCATAATTTGAATGAATTCATTACATTCATTTGAATTTGCTCGTGCACTTTCCCTGGTAATTTTGAATTCGTTGCGCAATCAAGTTAGTGTCCATTCGGGATAGGAAAATGTGCCTCCATAGGGCAACAAGAAGAAAGGGTGCCTGTCGAGGAGATCGTGCACTTTCCCTTTTAATGTATGCATTTGTGGTTGGACATTGTAATAAGTGTGTCGTTCCAATCGCTTCCTGCTCTGATTTTAGAGTGTCTTTGTTATTTCATTTAGAAAATTTCATTTTTGTGACGAATATGCTGATTTTGACAACTTATATTGGAAAACACACTGTTCCTGGCTCTTTCAGAGGAATAAAGTGGAAGAAAGGGTAATTGAAATCTGATTTCAAACGTGTATTTTCATAATTTGAATGAATTCGTTGCATGCATTTGAATTTGATCGTGCACTTTCCCTACTAATTTTGAATTCGTTGTGCAAGCAAGTTAGTGTCCATTTCAGATAGGAAAATGTGCCTCGATAGGGCAACAAGAAGGGTGCCTACGGAGGAGATCGTGCACTTTCCCTTTTAAAGTATGCATTTGTGTTTGGTTGTAATATGTGCTATTCCAATCACTTTTTGCTTTGATTTTAGAGTGCCTTTGTGATTTCATTTAGAAAATTCCATTTCTGTTACGAATATGCTTATTTTGACAATATATTGGAAAACACACTATCCTTGGTTTTTTCAGAGGAATAAAGTGGAAGAAAGGGTAATTTTGAATTTTTCTTTTGAACGTCTATTGTCATAATTTGAATGAACTTGTTGCATGCATTTGAATTAGATGTGACGTTAACATTCTTCACATTGCAGGGAAAGGATGAACAAGGAAGTGGCGGGTGTGAAGAAACGTCGTTAATGAGATTGAGGCTTGATTTTATTGATTCTTGACACTAGTGCTCAATTTCTTATTTTCCTTCAACTTCTGTGAAAGAAGCGAAAAAATTAGGCCTCAATTATTAGCGACATTTCTTTGTCTATCTGAATTTGAATTGTATTTATCCTCCAGAGGCTCATATAATGTGTTACGAAAGTTATCTACATTTTCAGATAAGACTTTCATCTCTCCCCCTACTGATTCTTTCTCTGTGCTTAGATCCAATGTTACCTTTTCCTCGTTTCCATATCTTAATTGTTGAACGTAGTCATTTATATTCATGGGTTTCTTACAGGCTGAAGGTGTTGAAAGTGTAATGGTTGAAGTAGACGCTTCCCCAAACCCTCCTGCAAGTGGAATCGCCTATAAGATTTTATCTGACCATCTCCTCAATTGCACATAAATAGGCAGTGTCAGAGAGGATGACAGAGGCTAACAATATTCATTTTTCATTCGGTCTTTGATCATGTAATTATTGAACAATTATGTTGTGGAATTACATTTTCTTTGATCATGTAATTATTGATCAATTATTCTATGGAATTACAGTACTTTGGTATGTTTGAAGACTATGGTCTGCTGCCAATAGTGGAATTGTGTGATTGTTAAGTTGTATTGGTAATATTTCCATGAAGGCTCCAATCCCTTTGGGGTTTAGGGGATGAGGTCCCCCATTTGTGACCTCACCGGTTCATAGCTCTGGGTCAAAAGCATTTACTCTTAATTTAAAAAAATGAAAGACAATGTTCTTGCAGATTTCATGTAAAATTTCATTCTAAAGAATGTCAAATGCCATCAAATAATGGTAGGCAATTCCACCTCAAGTCTTATTATTTATGTCAAAATTACAAATCCATGTAAGCACATGTAACTAGCACTTTCTATTTTTAGACTGTAACAAAACAATGTATTAAAGTTGAGCTTCGTATTTAAAAAAAAACCCTTACTTTTAGCAGAACACTCCATTCAAATATTTGTAGATATGTTTCGAACATAAAATGCACATATTAGTTGCACGATGTATAACACACTGGGTTCTGAGAAGTAGTTGCAGGATGGGAAAACACAGTGGCTTGTGACTCACTTCTCCTATCTTGTTCAATGAGCAGTTTCTTTTATGCAAACTGTAACAAAACACTATTTTCAACTTCGCCATCCTATTTAAAAAAAACCCTTTTTGTTTGGAACAGAAAAATGCACATATTAGTTGCACGATGGAAAACACACTGGGTTCTGAGAAGTAGTTGTAGGATGGGAAAACACAGTGGCTTCTGACTCACTTCTCCTATCTTGTTGAATGGGGGCTTTCTTTTATGCAGACTGTTACAAAACAATGTTTTGAACTTCACATTCATATTTTTTTTAAAACCATTACTTTCAACAAAACACTCCATTTGAATATATCTTCTTTATGTTTTGAACACAAAATGCGCATATTAGGTGCACGATGGGAAACATACTAGGTTCTGACAAGTAGTTCCATAATGGGAAACATAGTGGGTTGAGAATCACTTCTCGTGTCTTGTTGAATGAGTGGTTTCTTTTATGCAAACTGTAACAAAACATTATTTTCAACTTCGCCTCCCTATTTTTAAAAAACCCTTACTTTCAGCAAAACACTCCATTTGAATATCTATTCATATGTTTCGAACACAAAATGCACATATTAGTTGCACGATGGGAAACACACTGGGTTGTGAGAAGTAGTTGCACAATGGGAAACACAGTGGCTTCTGACTCGCTTCTCGTGTCTTTTTCAATGAGCACTTTCTTTTATGCAGACTGTAATGAAACACTGTTTTCAACTTCACCTTCGTATTTTATAACAAAACCCTTAGTTTCAGCAAAACACTCCATTCAAATATCTGGTCATATGTTTCCAACACATAATGCACATATTAGTTGCACGATGGGAAACACAGTGGGTTCTCAGAAGTAGTTGTAGGATGGGAAACACAGTGGGTTGCGAATCACTTATCAAGTCTTGTTCAATTAGTGGTTTCTTTTATGCAAACTGTAACAAAACACTGTTTTCAACTTCACCTTCCTATTTTTAAAAACCCCTTACTTTCAACAAAACACTCCATTCAAATATCTCTTCATATGTTTGGAACAAAAAAATGCACATATTAGTTGCACGATGTAAAACACACTGGGTTTTGAGAAGTAGTTGCAGGATGGAAAACACAGTGGCTTTTGGCTCGCTTCTCGTGTCTTGTTCAACATGTGCTTTCTTTTATGCAGACTATAATGAAACATTTTTTTCAACTTCACCTTCATATTTTATAACAATACCCTTAGTTTTAGCAAAACACTCCATTCGAATATCTGCTCATATGTTTCCAACAAAAAATGCATATATTAGTTGCTCGATGGGAAACATAGTGGATTCTCAAAAGTAGTTGTAGGATGGGAAACATAGTGGGTTGTGAATCACTTCTCAAGTCTTGTTCAATTAGTGGTTTCTTTTATGAAAGTTGTAACAAAACATTGTTTTCAACTTCACCTTCCTATTTTTTAAAACTCCTTACTTTCAGCAAAACACTCCATTCAAATATCTGTTCATATGTTTGGAACAAAAAAATGCACATATTAGTTGCACGATGGAAAACACACTGGGTTCTGAGAAGTAGTTGCAGGATGGAAAACATAGTGGCTTCTGGCTCGCTTCTCGTGTCTTGTTCAACAGGTGCTTTCTTTTATGCAGACTGTAATGAAACATTGTTTTCAACTTCACCTTCGTATTTTATAACAATACCCTTAGTTTCAGTAAAACACTCCATTCGAATATCTGCTCATATATTTCCAACACAAAATGCACATATTAGTTGCACAATGGGAAACACAGTGGGTTCTCAGAAGTAGTTGTTGGATGGGAAACATAGTGGGTTGTGAATCACTTATCAAGTCTTGTTCAATTAGCGGTTTCTTTTATACAAACTGTAACAAAACACTATTTTCAACTTCGCCCTCCCTATTTTTAAAAACCCCTTACTTTCAGCAAAACATTCTATTCGAATATCTGTTCATATGTTTGGAACAAAAAAATGCACATATTAGTTGCACGATGGAAAACACACTGGGTTCTGAGAAGTAGTTGCAAGATGGAAAACACGGTGGCTTCTAGCTCGCTTCTCGTGTCTTGTTCAATGGGTGCTTTCTTTTATGCAGATTGTAATGAAACATTGTTTTCAAATTCACCTTCGTATTTTATAACAATACCCTTAGTTTCAGCAAAACAATCCATTCGAATATCTGCTCATATGTTTCCAACACAAAATGCACATATTAGTTGCACGATGGGAAACATAGTGGATTCTCAGAAGTAGTTGCAAGATGGGAAACACAGTGTGTTGTGAATCACTTCTCAATTCTTGTTCAATTAGCGGTTTCTTTTATGCAAGTTGTAACAAAACACTGTTTTCAACTTCGCCTTCCGATTTTTAAAAACCCCTTACTTTCAACAAAACACTCCATTCGAATATTTGTTCATATGTTTGGAATAGAAAAATGCACATAGTAGTTGCACGATGGAAAACACACTGGGTTTTGAGAAGTAGTTGCAGGATGGGAAACACAGTGGGTTGCGAATCACTTCTCAAGTCTTGTTCAATTAGCAGTTTCTTTTATCCAAACTGTAACAAAACATTGTTTTCAACTTCGCCTTCCTATTTTTTAAAAACCCTTACTTTCAGCAAAACATTCCATTCGAATATCTATTCATGTGTTTCCAACACAAAATGCACATATTAGTTGCACGATGGGAAACACAGTGGGTTCTCAAAAGTTGTTGTGGGATGGGAAACACAATGTGTTGAGAATCACTTCTCAAGTCTTTTCAATTAGCGGTTTCTTTTATGCGAATTGTAACAAAATACTGTTTTCAACTTCGCCTTCCTATTTTTTAAAAACCCTTACTTTCAGCAAAACACTCCATTCGAATATCTGTTCATATGTTTCCAACACAAAATGTACATATTAGTTGCACGATGGGATACACACTGGCTTCTGACTCACTTCTCCAGTTCAAGTGGGAGCTTTCCTGTTTGTTTTGTATCCACTACCGCATTACACAAATTCCCTCCTCCACCAACCTCAAATGCAGCTATTGGTGTGGCATATTAAACTTTTATGAGTTGTGCAACAAGACCTTTCATTTTTGACCTATCAGTTGTGCGAGAACACCTTCCATTGCTGTCTTTGTTTTATGAAATTCCTGTCTTTTAGATTGCAACTCTCTTTGAACAACATTAAGCTCCTCTTCTTTTCAGCGTGACAACTTCTTCTTGTGTTTTAATTCCTTTTCTAAGTGGTTAATTTTAGTGTTCGCTTGTTCTGCTCCACTTTGAGCATTTCTAGCTATTGTTTTTGCAGTGAGTTTATGATTAGAGTATGAAGATGTTTCTTTTCGCAACCTGGTTAGGGAGCTTGTTTTCCTCTTTAGATAAGACTTGCATGGCTCCACCCAACTGATTCTCTTTTTCTGCACTTTGATCTGATATTTCCTTTTTCTTTTCATCCATTTCTAATTGTATTTGTTCCATGGAATTGCTAACTTCAACAATGCTTTCCTTCCTTCATTTGTTCAACACCACTTATAACATCATCTCTCTCTTTCTCTGCTTGCATAAATTCATATGCAATGAAAAAAAAGCATGTGCAGTATTTGCAAGGGGAAAATAGAAATGTAGAAGGTGATTAAATCTAAAGGTTTTCTAATGCATACGAATTTGTGCAAGTAGAGAAAGAGAGAGAGGTGATGCATAAAGTGGGATTGGAAAAATGAAGGAGAGCATTCTTGAAGTTAGCAATTGCATGGAACAAATACAATTGGAAATGGATGAAAAGGAAAAGGTAATATCAGATCTAAGTGCAGAAAAAGAAAATCAGTTGGGTGGACGCATGAAAGTATTATTCGAAGAGGAAGCAAGCTCCCTAACGAGGTTACGAAAAGAAACATTTTTATACTCTAATCATAAACACACTACAAAAAAATAGGTGGAAATGCTAAAAGTGGAGCAGAACAAGCGAACACTAAAATTAACCATTTATAAAAGGAATTAAAACACAAGAATAAGCTGTCATGGTGAAAAGAAGAGGAGCTTAATGCTATTCGGAGAGAGCTGCAATCTAAAAGATAGGAATTTCATAAAACAAAGACGACAATGGAAGGTGTTCTCGCACAACTAATAGGTCAAAAGTGAAAGGTCTTTTTGCACAACTCATAAAAGTTTAAGATGCCACACCAATAGCTGCATTCGAGGTTGGTGGATGAGGGAATTTGTGTAATGTGGTAGTGGATATAGAACAAATAGGAAATCTACCACTTGAAATAGAATATCTACATAGATGAGTAACAATTATCCCTTTAAACAAAATCCAATCCCATACCATTTCATCGACAACTCAACAATCACCAGCCAAATTGTTGAGCATTGGAAACACAAGGTTGCCACTATCTCTTGTTGCATATGGAGATCGAAGTGAACCACCCATGCCATTTTTATTTCCTAGCGCATGAGTTTGCAGCAATTCAGATGCTGCAAAGGGGACATTTTATCACAAACCATAAACTCTTTAACATACTAAAAAATTTGGCTTTACTGAGTAACAACCCACTGTGTTTTCCATCATACAACTATTTTCTGCATTGGTCCTTATGATATGCATTAGCATTTGGATTTTTTCATTATCATGATCTTTCATATTTATCATTTTCATACTGTGGATGACTGCTTGTGCTTTATCTTAACTCTTGTATCTTGTCTCCATCAATATCATTATCTTTTTATATCTTTTCTTTTGTTGTCACATTTCGAGTAATCTTGAGGATCTCTACACCTTGTTGTGTATGAAGGACAGTGAGGAATGGAGCACAAGTTTTTCTTCTGCATATGTATCAAGTCAGTCCACCCTATGATGATTACAAAAAGCATAACCAATAACAAAGGGGGAATCTTTCCACTCTATGATGAAAGAAATGATCACTTCATAGCCTTTCCATTCCATTCATTTCCATATTCTTTCCTTGCATCACATCGCTGCATTGCATTCCTTTCTTCTTTGGATCTACCTAGGTCAATCATATTTCTATATCTTGCATTTCATTTTCTACCTACAACTCAAAAATGATGAATGAATAACATTTCCATTCCATTCATTTACATATCTAGCCTTTCATATCCTTTCCACCCATATTGAATACTTTTAGTAAGCCATTTATATGCCTTGCTTGCATCTAATCAATGTGTCACATTCCTTTCTTTGTTGCACCCACGTAGGTCATACATATTTGTAAATCTCGCATATCTTTATCTATGAACACCTCAAACATACCTTCTTATATCATAACAACATTCACACCATGCCATATGAAGAACAATATGAAGGAAATATCAAGGTTATGCAATCAAATACTGAGGGCTTGTAAGATAGATACCATAACATAAAGTTGTATTGAAGGGTTTTTTTAAGGAATTATTTTTTCTTGCTTATGTTTTTGTGTTTCCTTTTGTTTTGGTTGTCGGTTGTTGAGAAGAAAGAAAATCTTGTTGTTATGTTTCATATTCTTTGTTATTGTTCGATGTAAATCTGTGAAATCCTCTTTGGACCCTTCTTATGAGTAGTTGACTTAGCTGTCATTAGTTTCTTCTAATCGAGTTCTTTAAACAAGTAATGATATAGCTGAAAGGTTTACAAAAAAGTTGCATCATGGAAAACATGGTGGGTTGTTGGTAACTTCTTATTTGTCTGTAGAGTTTAAGAAAAGAACATTTTGAAGTTCATCTTCTTGTTTTATGACAACCCTTAGTTTCAGCAAAACAATCCATTTCATTATCTGTTCATAAGTTTCGAACACAAAATTTACAAAACAGTTGCATCATGGAAAACACACTGAATTGTGGCTCACTACTTATTTTTCTACATAGTGTAAGAAAATAATGGTTTGAAGTTCACCTTCTAGTTTTATGACAATCCTTACTTTCAACAAAACAGTCCATTTCAATATCTATTCATATGTTCACCTTCTTCTTGCTTGAAGGAAATGGTGTGTTAATTTCAGAAAAGACCCCCAAAACCAATCAAAACAACTTTGAAAGGAATCTAACACATATGATTAGTGTTCCAGATGCAAATCACTTCAATGGCAACATGTAGGGAACCGTACTAGGTCTACAAACTTAAATTTTAGTAGAAAATAACAAGAAACATAAGAAATTTTATTTAGTTTCTTCTCTAAAGCCTTCAACAAGCTCCTCCAACGAGTTCACCACATATTTATACCTCAAATGATAGCTTCAAATGCCTAAAACTGCTTGTATAACCACCCGACCCTTGGCATTCGATGATTTTACATTTTTTGCATTTTTACAAAATTGTCTTGACAACATTTTATCAAATTTGCAACATTCTCCTAATAACCACATAATGACTGAAAACCACAAAAAACATTATAAAAGGGCCTCACATGGCCTTATTGAACATTATTATGACTCTATCTTGTTAGTTTTATGATAAGATGTAATGGATAGAAAAATTAATTCAAAAATCAACACAAGAACACAACAGATACCCTAGGAAAACCCTCCACTTGAGGGAGAAAAACCCAAAATAAATATATCTCTTATATATATAAACAATGGCAACAAAACTCTTTACAATTTGGCCTATCACAAGGCCAATATTTAGCACCAGCAATGGTTGTAACAACAGATAACAATCTGCCCTTCCTTGAACACAAATATGCACTTGAAGTAATTCACAATCTGCTTCTAGAAGAATTCACACTCTTCTCTTGAATAAATCACACTTGACTCTTGAAGAATTCACACTTGTAAGAATGAAGGACACAAACTTGCTTGATGATGAAATGAGGGAGAATGAACTTCTATATATACATTGTTGCAAGGGAGTTCACACCTCTTCAAGAAGTAGGTCAGCCATCAAAAGAAAAATATAATTCCAAATAATAGCTAGGTTGGCCAGCAAAGAAAACATAATTACAAATAAATATTGATTACAAGGAAGGTTGGCCATCTTTAGAGATTAAATGTTTCCATTTATGTCTTCATTTGAGGCTAGAAGAATTAAGCTTGAAGCTGCTAAACATTAACATATCTACCTATCTAGACTCTTTTCATCAAATTGAGCAACAAGTTGCTCTGCACCAAGATTGCAGCTCTCTCCGAACAAAATTAACATCCTCTTCTTTTAACCGTGATAGCTTGTTCTTGTGTTTTAATTCCTTTTCTAAGTGGTTAATTACTGTATTTCAATATGGACATTTGAAGGTGAAGAACATCAGACATATGCAATGCAATATCATAGGTACACTTAACAAGGTATAAACAAGCAAGAACTTTTGAGTAGATAAAGGTCATGAACATTGAACCAATAGTAGGACACTCACCACAACATTTAAGTAAACCTATGGTGAACACTCTCTTTTCCATTATCAATTTTATTCCCAATTTCATCCATGAAGAACTTCATCAACCTGTAGATCCATGATTTCCATTTCTTTCATCAATGAATTCCATATCTTTGATCCATGAAGAACTTCATCAACCTATGCATCCATGAATTCTATATCTTTGATTGGCTATTTTGAGCATGACAACCTTCATCAAGAACGAGGAGGCCTGGGTTGTGTAAAAGTAGGTTTCCAACATGCTTTGCCTCTTCGGGAAGGCTCAAATTTGTGTCACAAGTTAGGCATAGAAAAATATTGTGGCCAATAAGAAGCATGCTTTTTCTTCTATGCCAGTCAGGAAGCATCACCAAACACGTCAATTTTTTTAAATTTTTTTCCCATGATCTGGGTGCTCTTAGCCAGTTTTATAATCTCGTCATATTCACACTTGGAATGAATTTCATTCGCAAAGGTCGTTGATCTGTTTAGCATGTAAACTGGAATGTCAATACTCCACTTCTTGAACTCTCTTTCCCAAGGGAAAAGCATTCTTTTTGGAGCAATAATCAAAGGATTGCTTGAGCCCTTACAAAAATCTTATAAGCAGGCCTTTGATTATTGCTCCAAAAAACATGCTTTTCCCTTGGGAAAGAGAGTTCAAGAAGTGGAGTATCGACATTCCAGTTTACATGCTAAATAGATCAATGATCTTTGTGAATGAAATTCATTCGAACTGTGAATATGAAGAAATTATCAAACTATATAAGAGCAACCAGATCATGGGGAAAAAATTGAAAAATTTGAGGCGTTTGGTGATGCTTTGTGAGTGGCATAGAAGAAAAAGTGTGCTTGTTATTGGCTACAATATTTTTGTATACCTAACTTGTGAGACAAATCTGAGCCTTCGTGAAGAGGCTAAGCATATTGGAAACCTACTTTTACAGAGCCCAACCCTCCTCATTCTTGATCAAGGTCATCAAACTTGAAATAGCTGATCAAAGAAATGGAATTCATGCAAAAAAGGTTAATTAAAAACCGCACATTATAGTGTGAAGAACTCTTTTCCACAATAACTTGAAAAATATTTTCACCACATGTTATCTGGTAAGGCCCAATTTTGTCAATTGCTACTTGGGTAATAAAAAAATGAAAGCTATCCTCGATGCTTGCTCAAGTTATGGCTAACAATAGGATCTACACGTTGAGGAAATTCTTCATGGCTGAAATTGGGAATAAGATTGATAATGGAAAAGAGAGTGTTGAGCATAGGTTTACTTAAATGTTGTGGTGACTTTCGTACTATTGGTTCAACATTCATGACCTTTATCTACTGAAAAGTTCTTGCTCATTCATACCTTGTTAATTGAACCTATGATATTGCATTGCATATGTCTCATGTTCTTCACCTTGAAATGTCCATATTGAAATACAATAATAAAAAGTAATAAAGTGATTATAGTAATACAAAATACTTCCAATAAACACTAATCAAGAGTAATACAAAATATTTTACAACACCCTATGTTTTACAACTGTCAGTGGGTTGTTGTTTTTACAACACCGTGTGTTTTACAATTTGTAGTTTAACAAAATAGTAGTCAAGAATTAAACAAAAATAAATAGTAATAAAGAGTGATAAAAAATACAGTAATAAACACTAATAAACAACAATACAAATTCTCATTCATTCAACTGTAGTGTTTCAAAAGACTAATGGAAAATCAAATTCAATGTTTTAGTTTCCATTTCTCATTTAACAATTCTTTTGACATCCTAATAAGATTCACTCTTTAAATTTTTTGTCTTTACTTTTCTACCCCCATTGGAATGGCAAGGGCATCGTACGTGAAGCCACTGAATAACCCTTTCATCATTTGACGGAACCGGTGCAGGGTGGTCAAGCAGTGCACGTAGGGAAAGATACATCTCCCGTATGTCCTCTTCTATGTGTGGCTCAACAACATGACCATGCAATCACATTGCTTGGTCAAAAAAATGATCACCTTGATGTTGTATGGAACTGCTAAATGTTTGTTGTAGACACCTCATATCTGAGGATGTTTGAGGAAATGAATGTGGGAAGATGCCACCAATGAGGTAGACACCTTGATCAACATCATATCTTTCCAATGCTTCCTGAAGCTGAATGTGATTGACCACATGAATCCAAACATACTTTGCACACAAAATCTAAACTTGAATATGGTTTGTCAGTAGGTCCATGCAGTTTGACAGGAACCGCATGCCACATCAACCTCAGAATATGGGAGTACAGGTTCAGTGGGCTCAAGAAATCTGTTGATCTTGTGAATGACATCCTCCACCATACGACAATTGAATTTGAAGGCACAACACAACCTCTCCGTACTGAAGGGACTACCATTGTCTTCCTCATTGTCGCAGGGAAGTTTCCCAATGTGAATTCTTGAGTTCAACATTTTTGGTTGTGCTGTCAAAAAATAAGGGAAAAAAAGTTAGTAACAAATAGCACTGCGAGCATCTAGAAAAAAAATTGATATTTACTTCCAACTACTGATTCATCGAATACTTCACAACATAAATAAACATCACAAAATAGTTATGAAAATAAAAGCTCTTCGTTAGATGAATAATGTTTGTAAAACTACATATTGGAAAACACAGGGTGTTACAAAAAATTGCAACCCACTAACTCTTGAAATGTATTCCTTTCTCAATTGTGATATACTCTCAAACTCATCCATTAACAAAAAAACTTCATTGCCACATGTTTTTCCCTTTATCATTTGAAAGTATTCAATACATTCAAAACTCTATCCCTTGGCAGGTTGGAAAACACAGTGTGGGGTGTCAAATTGCACTGAATATTTCCAGGTTGGAAAACATAGTGTGAGATATCAGTATATGCTTTTATGAATCTCCCACTTGAAAAATGACATGTACATACATGAGTAATGAGAGTAACGATCATCCCTTTGAACAAATCCAAGCCCATACCATTTCCTCCTATGCCATTTGTATTTCCTAGCGCATGAGTTTACAACAATTCAGATGCTACAAAGGGGGCATTTTTCAGTGAAGTGCTCTTCCTATGGTATGTGCTTGGATTTTGTTTAAAGGGATAATCGTTACTCATGTATGTACATGTCCTATTTCAAGTGGTAAATTCATAAAAGTATGTACTGACATCCCACACTATGTTTTCCAACCTGCAAATATTCAGTGCATTTTGATTTACCATCATATTATGATTTTGAAACCCACATTTTAGTCCACCGAAGAGTTGTAATAATTTTTTTAGGTGAGTTTCATTGCAACCATATTGTCTACGTATAATGGAAAGTTGGAAACCACTACGTGATATACAATGTACAACCCACTGTGTTTTCAATAGGGTTAAAATGTATAAAGTCTGTTATTGCCTTCCAACCCTACATACAATGTTGGGTATCGACTCAAAGTTGAATTCTTTTCATTTTGTTTGGGAAAATTTTTTATTATCTCAGATCTGTAACTTAATCCATGTTGGCATTGTGGTTAGTTATTGTCAAGCTCTGTTCGTATGATTACAATTGTTCATTTTCATTATGTCAAGTGTTAGTTGTTCCTGTCATGGTTCAACTTTCTTTATCTTTGGCAACACAAGTTATACTTTCAAATATCTTTATTATATACTGTTATGTCAGGACAATAGGCATTTTTTAAAGGAAGCATTGATTAAAATTTGTTAAAAACATTTCAGTTTTGTAAATCTTACCTCTTAAGGGACATTTAGAGAAGAAAGTTACTTTTCAGTTTGAAAAGATACTCCAGTTCAGTAATCCATAACATTATATATATATATCCTTCCATGTATTCTTTCGAAAAGATGGTGAGCATAAAAGAAGTATTATTCTCAGTTTAGAAATAGCATTTCATTGATTCATATTTGAAAGTTATTTGGATAGCACATTCAGTGCTTTGTGAAAATAATCAATTATGTTGTACTTAAACTTCTGTATCTGAATCTTGAGTGATGCGAGATCAAAAGATATTGTAAAATAAACAGAAGTGATACTCTCTATATCATTAAAACATTGATTGAAAATGCTAATATATAGCCAACGAAGCATTGTAAACAACAAGTTTTGAGATTAAGCCAATGAGGCAATTTTTCAGTGGTTTTTCTACCCCGAGAGGGTTTTCCACACAAGACAAATAGGGTGTTATAGTCTCATTCATGTTTTATGGTTGTGAAGGTTTTTGAATTGCTTTAATATTACTTATCTCAGTCTAATCATTGCATTCAATTCATGAATATGTTAATCATTGAAATATAAAGAGCATATATTATTCAAATTCATTAAAAGCGAAAATTTATCTAAGACATTGACTAAAATAGTAATTTCGTATTAATGAAGTTTGTTAAGTTGGTTTTAAATGAATTTCCTCCTGTTATCATATTTATTTTGTTATTTTCGTCTAATTTATTAATTATACTGATATTTTAATGAGTACGTGTTACATAGACAATCCATATTGCAATAGCTGCAATATCGATTGTCATGGCATTCCATCACCACGAGGCCAGATTTCTTTGAGGCATTTTATGACTAAAATCCTTAAATAGGTTCTTTTCAACAAGCTACGCATGGTTGAAAATAGTTCACTGCCTTGCTTCTATGGCTAAAAGCCTAAAACAGGTTCTTTTGAACAAGCTACACATGCTTGCAAAAAATTTATCACAGTATAATAGTAAATATGGATTCTGATGGCTTTGAACACCATGCATAATAGTAAATATCCATTATTGAAAATATGGATTCTCATTGCATTCCACCACCATCATCTTCGAATTCCATGACAAGCCATAAACAAACAATGGAAACAGTTCATTGCCTACTCTACGCCTTGTCATGAATTCCAATCACCATGGTGTTGCAATGCCATGACAATCCATATTTACTATTATGCTTTTGTACTAAACACCAGATCTTTTCCAACAAGCATATACATGCACAATAGGATTCCAAGTTGGAAAACACAGTGTGAGTGACTATATGTCTGTGAAAACATAGTGGGAACCCATAGATAAGCAATCATACACATAAATAGTTCATTTCCTTGTCTATGGCTTGTCATGGCATTCCAATCACCATGGTGTTGCAATTCCACAACAATCCATATTTACTATCATGCTTTCATAGTAAACACCCGATGTTTTCCATCAAGCATATACATGCACAATATGATTGGGAGTTAGAAAAAACAGTGTGAGATGAGTTTATGTCTGCGAAAACACAGTGGCAACCCATAGATAAGAAATCATACACAAAAATAGTTCATTGCCTTGTCTACGTAAATTGAACTTTATATAGTATTGTCCACCTTATCTTGAAGAGTATGTAATCAACCAATCAAGTTGACTAAGATCCATTCATGACATCTATCATTGTCCTAATGCAATGCAAATCCATCGTAAATTGAAAAAGGTATAGTGTACAAAGTAGAAAATTTGACCTCCTAGGACCTGAAATAATACCCTTATGATACTAGTCACAAAAAAAAATCCATTAACTTTGTGCTATGCCTTAGGTTGGAGATGTCATACACTAAGCCTCCATGATTCTTGTTCAAAACTGCAAGTTGGCTTAGACTAAACTTGCTTGGATAATTCTTTGTTGTATTGAGGGATGTTTGAACAAATCCTATTATCAATGCTTCAAGGACATACATCATACTATGAACCACATGGCTGATCAATTGGATATCAAAGCCGATACGAGAACCTACGCAGCTGAACACTTCAATTGGTTACTATTCAATTGGGACTGTTTCAGTTTACAGTTTTCTCTTGCTTCAGTCCCATTTGGTATGTGACAAATTTCTTGTTCTTTCTATTTTCATTTTTCCCTTCTTTGGAGGGCTAATATGTATCTTACTTAGTTGGCTGCTATCTAGTTGTACTAGTTATGGCTATTATTTGAGAATAGCCATGGTTCTATGTATTTTTATCAATAGCTTTAATTCAATAAAAAAAGAAAAAATTGTGCTATGCACTTGTTCAAATAGACAACTTTTGCCAACGAAAATTATGTAACTTTAGAATCAAACATACAGAATTAAAAAACATAGTAATATGTATTATGACAATTCTACAACATAAATCCATTAAGTCAGTACTGCAGCAGCCCAAACCTGATATCAATTTGACCTTCCATCACACAATTTCATAGCAAGTTATGTCCTCAATCATAACCACAATTATACTCTACATCATTGCTGTACCATCCATATCACAAGAAACTCATTTCTATGCCAAAAGATAAAACAAGGTTATCATATATGACAAAGACAAATGGAACTTATATTTCAGGGATTTCTTCTCTCAGGCTGTGGAAACCTACTTTTCCTGGCATGTAAAACAAGGCCATAATTGGGAATCAATAGCATGTAGCAGTATAAAATAGTCAATATTTATTCTAGTGTATACCCTCGTGCATGGACATATTGGATATGTGTATTAAGTTGAAGATTAGAAATACCTGTAGATTAACCTAGTTTGAGCTTAGCATGCCTTTAAAATCAAACTCCATATCGATACAACAAAGCAAGTACATTATAAGCTCTGATGTCAAACTTGCATATTTGTATTCTTGATTTACAAATTTCTTCTGGAAGTTGAAACATGAAATATGCAACAAATGGTGCATTGTTTGGAAAAGAGAGGGAAGAAAATGATTTAAATTAGTTAATAAATGCACCTGAGACTAGTTCCTGCGATCATTTTGCATACATGGCACAGAGAGGAAATAACAGTATCAATGAAAAACAATGTAAACTAACCCCATAAAATGGCAAATTTATTTCAAAAGACTAATCATTTCATTCTAATGCAAGAAATGAATCGGAATATTGAAGGCAATCATTGAATTTTACCTAGGAGGATATGGATTGCTTCCCAATCTTGCCCATAAAGTTACAGAGTTATCACATAAATCTAATACTAATACTAATCTTGTCATTCTAATGCAAGCAATAAAAAAAAACAATGAAAATGGTCTCTCAATCTTGATCACTATGGGTTACCTTGCAGTCTGCAACCCTCAAAATAGAATAAAAATGCAATAGAACAAAAACTTTCAAGTGCACAATAGAGAATACACTTCTAACAATGATTATGGTATGATGCATGGAATCTTACGCAACACAATGTGTAATGGATTCTCGTTGTTAGCTTTAATGAAACCATAGACCATAAAATATCTACAACACTCTAAAGTAAATGGTAAAATACATATAAGATAATGGATAGTGTGATTGCAAGTTGGAAAACATGGTGTGAGGTGACTATATGTCTGCCAAAATAAAATGGCATGCCCTATATAAGCAATCATACATAGAAACAGTTTACAAGCAATCCCATTCCAATCACCATGGTGTTCGAATGCAATGACACTCCAGATCTACTAATATGCTTTGATAGAAAACACACAATGTTTTCCAACAACCATTTACATGCATAGTGATTGGAACTTGGAAAACACAGTGTGAGGTGAGTATACCTCTCCCAAAATAGAATGGCATGCCATAGATAAGCAATCATACATACAAACAATTCATTTCCTTGTCTATGGCTTGTCATGTGATCCCAATCACCATGGTGTTGCAATGCCATCACAATCCAAATCTACTATTATGCTTTCATAGTAAACACACGATGTTTTCCAACAACCATATACATGCATAGTGTGATTGCAAATTGGAAAACACAGTGTGAGCTGAGTATATGTCTGCCAAAACACAATGGCAAGACATACATAAGCAATCATACTTACAAATAGTTCATTGCCTTGTCTATGGCTTGTCACCACATTTCTTTGAGGCAATTTTCAAACTATTCACTACCTTGTCTCTGTTATTGCTTACTATTATGCTTACTAATATTCTTTCATAGACAAGGTAGTGAACTGTTTGAAAAAATGCCTCAAACAAATGTGGCCTCTTGAAATGCCATGACAAACAAATACAATTTAAAGTTGCAATTATCACTCCAATATGAATGAAATGGAAAACCCTCGTGGGTGTTTATAAAATACTTCCTTTCATTACATTCCTAAGGTCTAAATAACAAAATCTTGTAAAGACATTCATTTTGTTTTCTAAAATTATAAGATGCAAAACACTGGGTTTTACAAAACCCTAAACCCACTTAAAGTTTGAAAAAATTTACAAACAAAAACCCTCATTACATTTTAAACCCCTTTACAACTAACAACACAAATCATTACAAACCCCTCAACTCACTTTTTGCAATCTCCCCTTGCTCTGCAACCTTTCACTTGCAACTCAATGGGTGTTTTAATAACAAAAGCTTTGAACAAAAACACAGCTTTAAATCCACATTTCATTACATTCCCACAGTTTTAACAGGAACACATAAAACAATACAAAAACACATAAAACAATACATAAAAACATTCAACATAGCATACAGTCAGTTAGAAACACCTCACCTCAACTCGCTTGGTCCTCTACCCTACCTGCGGTGTGGCCTTGCTCTCCAACGTTTTGATTTCAACTTGCAAAATGAGAATACTAGAAGCACATAGGGTTTTCCAAGTGAATAGTGCACAACAATTCAAACCACATCACACATCGCCCTTCGGACTTCCCGTGCTAACTGTTACCTTCTCACACAAGGCAAAAAAATGGCAATGTATAAAATGACAATGTATAAAATGACGACGTATAAACCGCGATGGGACACCTCCTCGCTTCCCGTGCCCTTTCCTTCGGTTTCCACTAGTCACCGTTTCTGTCACTTCTATCATCCGTCTGGCGGGCCCCGCACTATGCCGTCTCTTCATGTTATCTATGGTACCATGTATGTCGTTATGTATGTTTTCATGCATTTTTGTATGTACATAGGTGCTTTTTGTCCAGGAATTAACTGGCTCTGGCTAAAGAGGGGAGAATAAATATATTAAATTAAAAAGTAATGAAATCAATAAAAAAATATTAATAGTACTCTTTAGAAAGTAAGAGAGGGGTTTTCTTTAATTATTAATTTTTATTCTTTTAATTTCCTTTTTAAGTAAATAAATTATATATAGGCATAGGTAAATATACATTAATGTATAATAGTGAATATTCACATAATTATTCATACATAAAATAAAATAAAATAAAGAAAAAAGAGTAATAGATAATTAAAATAATAAATGCCATATATATAGATGAGAAATATTTTATTTCGAAAATATTCATTTATTAATATTAAAAGAAGTAACAATATATTAACATTACCATTGTCATGGTAGATGTTAGTATGAAAGTTCGCATTAGTATTAATATTAACAGACAAGATTAATATCAATAATCAAAAGAGAGAAAACATATATATATACACAAATAAATAAATTAGGTGCTAATAATAGTATCCTTCTTACCTAATGGATTCTTATATCTCATTGCTTTATAAACAAGGGTTAATACATTAGCATTAGGATGGTTGATAGCTTCTTGTACTAAAGCTATTGTAATGTGATCCTATTTGGATACCACTGATGTGTAATTCCAAAGACAATCTTAATCCTTGTATAGACAATCCTATTGGTAAATGTGTAATCATATTTAACTTAGTCAATAGAATTGTCTTTCATTAATTGTGGGATAATATGATGGAATCCACACACTTGTCTTGGTACTCTTCCATTTTCACTCTCGGACAATGTGTCTCTGATGACAATGCGTAAGCATTATCATTTAATGCGTATACTTATTCATCATGTGAAATATAGTTAAATGTTATTGAGTGATAAGTGACAGTTATTAAATAAAAAAAGTTGTGTTCATGCCCTAGTGTAAATTATGGGCATTACAACATAATATAATATTCAACAAGGTAATTCCCTTAACCATGGATTACCCTAGTCGTAGTAATACTCGAGTCTATAATAAACTGATTATCTAAGTTACACCCTTACCCATGGATTTCACTAACCCTAGGTATAACACAATAACCACACATATACACAAACTAGTGTTTAGCTAGGTTACCCCCTTTCCCATGGATTTCATTAATCCTAGGAATAGCCACACTAACCTCTTATGTTTGACATAATCATAAAAGTACTATAAGATGGCAACATATTTCATCTCATGCATTATCTAAATAGACTTAACAAAATAGTATAGTTTTGATAGCATTTTAATCCACACATATTCAATAATATATAAACGTAATCCCAATGATAGGGTTCACTAATTCGGGACCTAATCAAGAATCACATAAGCATATTCCTTTCTAGGAATTAACTAAATATATAACAACATGCATACCATGCATACATAGAATATTCCAAAGCTAGGAAATAACTAGGTTCATAAGAAAAAGCATATCATGCATTCAAATAATCTTCCCAAACAAAGGAAATATAATCAAAGAACCATTTCAAATATAAGCAAATGAAGAATATAATTCAACATATTGGGATATAAGTTCCAACTTGAAAATGTTTCCTTCCAACCTTAGCCTATTCCTTCACAAACACTACTTCTCCAAAGAACAACTAACCTCCAAACACTAGCTTCTCATGAATTCTCTCAACAAAACAATTGCAAAATAATAAAGCAACTCACTAAATCTCAAGCTCACTAACTCACCTGCATAGAAAATACAGCAGAATAATGATGGGAAAATCAAAATGAGAAGAGTAACAAATGATAGGAAGAGCACTTTTATATATACTAAAATTTGAGCAACTAAAGGCTACAAACTAGCTAGTAATTATGTCACCTTCCTAATCACATGCAACAACTCAACTAATCAACTCACAAATTTGCAACACATAATAGTCCATAATCTTATAATGGTTGAGTCAACCCCTTCATGAGAGACAACATGACTCTTTTACTAAGTCAAGGGACAACGACTCTTAACAACAAGTTTCCTTCTTGGTTTACAAGTCAAATTCCTTATATTTCTGCTAAGTTTATATTGACTGAGTCTCATGGTCATGATATGGCTTTTCCTAGCTTAAGCACAGTAAAAATACTTATTATGCATTTCATATACTTCAACATTGGCATCACATATTCATATACTTGGGCCCTTTAAGATAGCATGGCTAAGACTTATTCCCGTTTGCTAAAATATGCATTTAATCTTATGCAATGTATAAAATCTCTTCCTTTATTCATGCATGATAACTAAGTCTATATTTGATTTGGTCTCCTCTTGTTTTATGCCCAGTCTAAGCACATCAATATGAACACTTTTGATGCTATATATATATGTTCTTTGTTTCAATATATTCATTTGTATTTAAATGTGTTAACAACATTGTTAACTTATGTGCATTACATAATACATATGCAACACTTTATATTATGCACTAAGACAGATACTATGCGTGAATAACATATAGCTCAAACATTATATATATATATATATATATATATATATATATATATATATATATAACCTCACATAATATATATACATATGTATGTATATATTAATATATATTTATATATATCATCATATTTACTTCATTATTAAAATATATCTATTTCCAATAGATATAACATATATTAAATAATCATATATATATACACATATATTAGTATATATGTATATACGTTTCTACAAACGTACTATATACATACATATATATATATATATTATATATATATATCTTTATTTTGATTGTTAAATACAAACACATATATGCACGTACTCATCGAATGATGTGTATACATGGAGTGTGTGTATATATATACATAAATGTCACTTTTACCAATCAATACTCCCATACATATGGGTTAACCATTCATGAGCATGCATAGGTACATCTACCTACATATACTCATGTCTGCATATACTTACATGTATGAGTTATTGTGGACATGTACATATATACATATATACATTCTATGTATATACTTCATCGACCCACATATTCCAATAAGAACACATAAGAACTCTCTCCCCCGATATAAAGATTCAATAATATAACCCTAGTCAAAATACTCATAGAACAAGATCATAAGTAGTAACAAAACATTCACAACCAAGGAAGAAGGTTACTTACTATTCACCCAAACTAAATTGAATCAACTTAGACCAACTAGGGTGTGAATGTGTGTATGCTCAACTACGTTCATCAAGGTTACTAGACCAAGTTCTTCTCCTGAGTGATACTCCCCCTCTCTTCCGGAGGTTCGAGCCTGTTCTTGCATCAAGCTTAGTGCATCATAACAGTAGTTAGCCAATAACAATACAATCATATGCATCATATATTTCATTGTCAAAATCATTATAAAATATCAACTCGAATTAAACATTCATTCATCTAATTCCATCAAGATTCATATAAAACATAATCATAAAGGTATATATTAAAGCATTTTTAACCCATGAAGGTAAAAGTAAATAGGTATTAACACAATGGGGTGTAACATATTCCCCCCCTTGTGAATCATTGTCCCCAATGATTATATGTATCAACATGGACATAACATAAACACAAAACATAGCATCATAAAACATCATTGTTTTAAGGAGTTTTCAAAATCTAGCATGACTTGAGGAAACTTTTGCTTCATCTCAGCTTAGTCTTCCCAAGTACCAAAATCTTCTACATACTGATCCCATTGGGCCTTGCATTGCAAAACCTCTTTATTACATAAGTGAATCTTACATGTTCCTAGCACCTTGAGAGGCTTGATCGTTACCACTCCTGGGTCCTGTACCCGTAA
The DNA here is from genome assembly GCA_007258455.2 of Sequoia sempervirens. Lineage (NCBI taxonomy): Eukaryota > Viridiplantae > Streptophyta > Pinopsida > Cupressales > Cupressaceae > Sequoia > Sequoia sempervirens. The sequence continues at coordinate 6,751 of VDFB02123997.1, read as the reverse complement.
AGCATTCCAATCAATAACATGGTTATCTCTTGGTATGTACTTCTTTAGGTATGAAGCATGAAAAGCATTGTGCATTTTGGCTAGATTTGGCGGCAAAGCAATCCTATACACAACAGGGTTGAATTCCTTGAGAACCTCAAAAGAACCTACATAATGTGGAGCTAGCTTGGACGACTTTCCAAAATTTATGGAGCTCTTGTGAGGTTTAACTCTTAACAAAACCTTCTCCCCTACTGAGAATTTTCTGGTTGCTTGCTTGGCATTTACATAACTCTTCTACCTATCATTGGCTTTTGCTAGCCTCCACTTAATAACACTAACTTGCTCCTCCATTTTAGATATCATTTATGGCCCAAGGCTTATCCTATCTTCTAGCTTATTCCAGCTTATAGGAATTTGAAACTTTATACTGTACAATGCTTCAAATAGGGCCATTTGATCACAAAATGATAAGAGTTGTTGTATGCAAACTCCACCAAAGGTAGGAAATATCCCCATTTGTATTGCTTATCCATGCAATACATCCTCAGTAGATCCTCTAAAACTTGGTTCACTCTTTTAGTTTGACCATCCATTTTTGGATGATACGTTGAACTAATGTTCAACTATGTTCCAAGCAAAGAAAACATGGTTTGCCAAAACCTAGAAGTCACACATGAATCCCTATCAGAGATAATCTTCTTAGAAATTACATGCAACCTAAATACCTCTTGAATGAAATTTTGAGCTATAATAGGAGCTCCATCCATCAAAGTCCCTGGTGTAAAGTGAGCCACCTTTGTAAGCCTATCCACTACTTTTTTTTTTATTAAGGGGTAAACACTTTTGACCTAGAGCTATGAACCGGTGAGGTCACAAACGGGGGACCTCATACCTAATTTAAACATTCAACAATTACACCCTAGTGGGGTTTGAACCTTGATGGCAAGAACAACATCACAACAACTTAACTATCATACCATGCCACTATTGGCTATCGTAAGCCTATCCACTACTACTAGAATGAAATTGTGCTTATTCCTTGAGATTAGTAGACCTTGCACAAAATCCATACTAATTATTTTCCACTTACTCTTAGGAACTTCATGAGGGTACAATAGACTTGCAGGGTGATGATGCTCTGCCTTCACCCTTTGAAATTCTAAGCAACTTTCTACAATCTTCCATCATCCCCTTGCATTCCTTTCCAAAAGTATAATGGCTTCACATGTATCAACATCTTAGTCATACCAAGATGTCCAGAATATGGTTTGATATGAACTTATCTCCACACTAAATTCTTTAATACCTTAAAATGAGTTACATAGATTCTTCCTTAAACCTTAGCAAACCATCAAATTCAAAATAAAATCCCTCATACCTTGAGTCTTGCGGATTATCTATGAGTGCTTTCTTGATTTTCTCTTAGTATTCATCACCCTTGGACTCTCACAACACTTGACCCTTGAAATCGGTTTGAATCGATATCTTGGAGAAGATATACCTCCTATGACTTAAGGCATCTGCAACTTGATTCTCCTTCCCCTTAATATAGTTGATGTTGAAATCATAATTAGATATCAACTTTAACCATCTTCTTTTCCTTGCATTCAGATTCGGTTGAGTAAACAAGTACTTCAAACCGCGATGATCGGTCTTCAGTTCAAAAGGTTTTCCTAACAGATAGTGTCTCTACATCTATAATGCACGAACAACAACCGCTAACTCTAAATCATGCAAAGCATAATTTTATTCATAAGGCTTAAGCTTCCTTGATTCATAGGCAATGACTCACCCATCTTGCATCAATAATCCACCCAAACCTTCTTCTGAGACATTAGTGATAACAATAACGTTACCATCCAAATCTCACTAGTATAGAAAGAAAAAATATGAATGAAAAACTACTAAAAACTACTTATAAATGATTGAACTTGGTCACGTGATCATTAGTAGTTTATTGCCAATCATTTATAACGCGACCGGATTGATGACTAAACCATTTTTAGTCATTTATTGGTTGTTTTGATTGATTGATTTGGTAGTATATTTAGTCATTGATTTAGTCATTGATTGTTGTAATCTGTTCACTTATTTAGTCATTTTTTATTCACTGATATATTTAGTTGTTGATTTAGTCATTGATTGCTGTAATTTGGTCACTTATTTAGTCATTTTTATTCACCGATTTCTATCCATTGGTAGTGTATTTAGTCATTAATTTTAGTCATAATTTTGATCAATTTGGTAGTATATTTATCCATTTTTATTTTACAGGTCATATATTTAGTCATATTTATTCGTTGTTCACTAATTTATGTCAATTGGTAGTATATTTAGTAATTTTTATTTTACAGGTCATATATTTAGTCATATTTATTCACTGTTCATTGATTTCCATCAATTTGTAGTATATTTAGTCAATTTAATTATTAATTGAAATCAATTAGTAGTATATTTAGTCATTTTAATTAATTGATATTTGAGGATTTAAATATAAAACACATAAATACACATCAATCATCAATTGCACACAATAAGATAGTCATTGAGAAGGAAAAATTGGTGAAATTTATTAATAAAAGAAAGGTGTTCTAGTAATAGCTTAGAAATAAAGTATTACAATTTTTATTTTCAGTCACAAGACTGAAAATATGAGTTACAATATTGCACATAAATGACTGCAAGGAAGAAAATTCTCCAAAAAACTTTTGCAATGATGGAAATGCATGCTTGGAGCCCTTCAATACGAGCACGTGCCCCTTTCATCTCTTAAAAATTATACAATGTGGGAAATATTCCTGGAGCAAGTTGTAACATGTAGAATCCAAGAAGGAGAGTGTTGATCATGTCCCATATGTGAAGCTCTCTCCTTCAATGCAGTCAATAATAACCTAGCTAGAATCTCTCCTTTATATGCAACGTTCCATCTGATATGAGCAACATGGTCTGCCTTTTCCATCATGAATGAAGCTATGCCTCAATACAACAAACAAAATTACTATTAGTCTCAATTCAGAAAGAATATAAGTGCATTGTATATTGCAAGTTTACAAAAGTAAGTCCAAACACAGTAGAAAGATAAATCAATTAAAAAATTGTAGGAGACAGATCACATCCACAAACATGGGAGAGCCATGCAAAATTGGAGAAATTGGATTGGAAAATGAAGGTATTAGGGTATTTCCAGATTCAAGACATTTACTTAATGTTGTGGAATAGAAGAAAAAATAATCATTTATTTGCCACCATAGTGAAAAGTTACAATTGCATTTGGTTTGTTAAACATGGCCCTTGGTACAACTATTAGAGTTGTTAAGAACCTTCGAGTATGTTCTAATTTTCACACTGCATCTAAATTCATCTCCAAGATTGTTGCAAGAGAAATTATTCTGAGAGATGTGAACCATTTCCATCATTTTAAACAGGGATAATGTTCTTGTGGAGAATATTGGTGATGCTAAATGAAACAATTTGAAAAATAGGCTTACGCTATAATAATGTGCACTACATCAGATATCTAGTAATAACTAAGGGACATCCATCAAAGCATAACAACATGGATTTTTTTGTTATCTATTGTAGTTACAAGTGCCCTGCTAGACATACATGAAAATGTGGAAGCATAAACAAAGAAAGTGAATTGTTTCAAAGAAATGCGATATCGTGGATGTCGTGATTTTTTATTTAGACTACTGGAATCGGGTAGCATGATCCCCTATAAACTGCAGTGCACCTGGTAAACTTTTTAACGTGACCAGTGGCACTAGTGCAACATGCCCTCCGGTACCACGGGGGTGGGGGAGACTAGACCTTGTGACCAACCTCCTGCAACAGGAAATATTTAGCCAATCGAGCTAGGGCCCCCGCGCCTCATGGATGTCGTGATTGAAGGATATGTTCAAAATTGGTTTCTGAAAATTTCCTTAGAAAATTTTAAGAAAATGCAACTAGTGGATGTAAATCCCAACTCCTCAACCTTTGAAAGCATCCTTCTTGCCTGTGTGTGAATTGGAGCTTTGGATGAGGATATGAACATCCATCAAAAGCATACTTGGAAGTGGTTTTTTATCAGATATTGTAGTTGCAAGTTTCACTTCAGATCACCAAAGCCTTCACAAAACCTTCTGCAAAACCACCGTAATAGTGCATGACTGTTGTTGGGCCTTCGCAGTGATGTAGGGAAAGCTCCCTGCATCACCATGAAGGCCCAACAATAGTCGTGCGGTGTTGCGGTGGTTGTGCTAAGGTTTTGTGATGGCTTTGGTGATATGAAATGAAACTTGCAACTACAATATCTGATAAAAATCCACTTCCAAATATACTTATGCCTTAATGAGAAATAATCACTCATATAACTAGTTAGTTGGAAGAAAATTGGGAGATAGCATGAGTGCACAACTAGCAATAACAATATTGAAAGCACCTTCCTTGAATGCTGGTTCTACATTTTGTGTTGCAAGAAGTTGGATTCTATGGATATCAAGTCTCAAAATTCTACTCTCAAACTGTGCCTTCTGACATTGAACATGCTACATCACATTACACATTCAAGCAGAGTAGATGGCAATTTATTCCATTAGAAAATGAGGGGATCCTTCTCACTAGTGGATAAGCTACTGTAAAGAGACCACAAATATTGATACGAGCTCTTGAGGAGTGACCTAGGAAGAATGAGAGCAAGGTTTCCAGCCTTTCAAGGTTCTTACTATGTGAATATTATCGTAAATGTGTATTTTGAAATTGTGGCAAAAAATATGTTGTATATATAATCATAAAGATGCCAATGTGTATTTTGAAGCAGCTTATGGTATTTTGCATAGGTGCAAACATTCTTTGTAAGGCTTAGTTTTGGGTGGGCACAAACAATTAATGACATACATTCTTCCTAATTGTGGAAAACCATTAGAAATACACATTTGGGCTAGAAAATATAGGGCATATTTACTCCCAGTCATTGCTTCTCTGGGTGATATGGAATTAGGTGGATATCGTGGAATAGAGTACATTATACACTATCTTATGGACTAGGGAAACTTGTTTCAAGATCTGAGTAGATAAATGATTCTTTTACTATCAAAACATTATACCTTCCATTCTCAATGTATCTACTGTCATACCTCTCACTAACACTATTATTTTATTGACACTATTATCTTATTGTCTCTGCAAAAGAGCTCCATTTAAAGGAATCTTGACTACATATTATGCACAATAAAACTCTACAAGTGCAACAAGATGTTTGCAAGAAAAAATATGAATTCACTAAAATATTACTGTCTAAGCAATATAATATCTTCAAATGAAGGAGCATTGTAACTTTGACTGAGAAAACACTATGTGGGCATTGTTAGCACTGATAAATGAAGAAGATAACACATTGAATTAGGTGACTAAGATCATTGAAAGGAATATCATTGTTAGAGAGTTACAAACTGTGAATATTCCTCTGTCCTATAGGATTAAGAAAGGAAGAAAACTCTCAAAAAGTGATTGAATCATAACAAACAGTCCAAAAACAATGGAAGTTATTGTCAAATGGTGACAAAGATCCGTCCTCTAAGTCATTTGCACATGGAAATTGAGAACACAGTGAGTAAGAAGTAAAAAAACACTGGATCATAGCACTTAAAAATGGTCATGAGTTATGCAATGAACTTCACTATTCTTTTGATCACAAAGGAGATCAAGATAATAACCAACATATTGATGTGCACAAAGAATGTTCATGGAGTGCAAACTTCCTTACAAAGTAATTACTGCAACAGAGTTTGAGGTGATTTGCACCTGCTATTTTATGTTGATATGGATATGTTCTAACCTATAGTTGATTGTTGTAGCATAACAAATAGGCTAAATAGTTTTTCATATACCATTGTTTCTAATTCAAAATTGCTATACCTTATTTTAGGAGAAAATCACAGGGGGAGTCTATACATAAGACACAATTGTTTCAAATTCAAAATTGTTGGCTCTTTCACAATTGTTTGCTTCATTTATTTGATCTAAGACAACCTGCTGTATAGAAGATGCTCTCAAAATCATAGTAAAATCCTTTATTCTGAGAAGACTATTCAGAATCTTCCCATCATAATAATGAACAAAAGCATTAGTCATTAACTTGAACTTTTCAAGAGTTTCATCAAATTCTACTTTTCCACTCTCTTTTCCATTTTGAATTTTATTCCCAATTTCATCCATGAAGAGCTTCCTCAGCTTGTAGATCTTGTTGTTAGCCATAACTTTACCAGGCATCAAGGATAGCTTCAAGTTTTTACCCAAGCAACAATTGAAAAAAATTGGCCTTACCAGATACAATGTGTTGAAAAGTTCTTTGAAGTTATTTTGGAAAAGGGTTCCTAAGCGTATAATGCGTAGTTTTGAACTAACTTTTTTTCATGAATTCCATATCTTTGATCGACTATTTCGAGCTTGATGACCTTCATCAAGAACGAGCAAACTTGTGCTCTCTAAAAGCAGTTTTCTTGAAGAGGCTAAGCATATTGGAAAACTACTTTTAGAGAGCCTGTGTCTGCTTGTTCTTAATGAAGGTCATCAAGCTCAAAATAGCCAATCAAAGATATGGAATTCATGCAAAAAGGTTAATTCAAAACTGTGCATTATACTCTCAAGAACTCTTTTCTAGAATAACTTCAAAGAACTTTTCAACACATTGTATCTGGTAAGGATGAATTTTGTCAATTGTTGCTTGGGTAAAAACTCAAAGCTATGCTCGACACTTGGTAAATTTATGGCTAACAACAGGATCTAC
>VDFB02123995.1:0-25864 GCA_007258455.2 Sequoia sempervirens | reverse complement strand
TGTGTTTATTAAAATCATGCATTACAAATCTGCTCATGGCATCTGGGATAAACTTTAAACTATATATCAAGGGAATGAGAAAGTCAAATTATCAAAAATCATTACTCTCAAACATTAGTTTGAGGAGTTGAAAATGAAGGATGATGAGAAAGTGGCTGAATATTTTCTAAGAGTTGATGAAGTTGTCAATGCTATGAAAGGTCTAGGTCAAGAGGTTAATGAATTTGATGTGGTCACAAAGGTTGTTACAACCTTACCATCCAAATTTGAATCTAAGGTTTCAGCCCTAGAAGAAAAGAAACACTTTGATAAACTTACCTTAGACAACCTGCAAGGAATACTTACTGCCTATGAAATGAGAACTAGCAAAAACAATTCAATAGGAAAAGAAACTGCCTTTAACACTGAAAAGAATGAAAAAGTCAAAGTTAGTGAATCAGAGTTGTCTGATTTTAAAGAATCCCATTTTGCTAGAAGACTTAAAAAGGGGTCAAGAAAATATAAGGGAAAACTTCCCTTTAAATGTTTTAACTGTGGCAAAATAGGTCACTTTGCTGCAAAGTGTCCCTATGATGATCAAATCTGAGACAACGAGACAACTAAAATATAGCCTAAGAAGAAGGCCTTCAAACCTAAACAAAACTTCTATTTCAAAAAGAAGAAATGTCTATTTAGTAAGGATGAATCTGATATTGAGTCTGAAGATTCATCAGGTGAAGAAGATGAAACCTTATTCATGGCTGAAATTACTCAGCAAAATGATTCAAACACTATTGATGTTGAAGAAGGTGAAGTAGATCTTGAAAGTGAGCTGAAATGTGCTTTACAAGAGATCAGAAAACTCAAAAAACAAGTTCTTGCTCAAGAACATAAACCAAATCAAGAAATGGTCTCTCTGAAAACTCAGCTTAAAGAAGCTAAAAGAGTTGAAGTCTATCTTCAAGAGACTATAAGCTGCAAAGATCAAGAAATTCAAAAACTAGAACAAGAAGTAGTCCTTCTTAGGAAGGAAATTGAAAAATATGAAAGCACTCTAAAACTGAATGAGATGCTCAGCAAGAAAAAGATGTATACTGATAAAACTGGTGTTGGTTTTGAAAAGGGTGAATGCTCAACTGACAATGCAAAACAAAACCCCTCTTCTGAAGTCAAAGGTTCAGGTTCAAATCACTCAGAATTTGGTAAGGATCATGTTAAGCTTTTAAGAGGTAATAGACCTTCATACAGAGTCAATCTTTTTTTCTATGGTTATTGTTTTTTCTACAACAAATTTGGTCATAAGGTGAGCACTTGTAGGCTTATGAATTCTAGAATGCCCAGGTTTGGTCTTAAGCAACACCATGGTTTTGATAGATAGATCAGATGTTTTAAATGCAATACTTTGGGACATTCTGTCAAACAATGCAGAGCTAATCTGCAATCGAAATAGCAGAAAATTAAAAAGGTTTGGAAACCTAAGACTATTAACAACATTGAACAAACTATGTTGGTTCAAACTACTTTTCATTCCAAGAAAAAGGACTTATGGGTCCTGGACAGTGGATGTTCTAACCATATGACTGGTGACAAGGACAAGTTTATAAAACTTGAAGATTATGTAGGTGGATATGTTAAGTTTGGTGATAACTCTAGTATTCAAATTAAAGGTAGAGGTTCACTTCTTCTGAATGAAGACACTCCTATCTATAATGTGTACTATGTGGAAGGTCTCAAACACAATCTTCTAAGTGTTAGTCAAATCTATGACAGTGGTTATCATGTTCTTTTTACTTCGCAGGGATGTGAGATTAAGAACAAGCTTGGAAAGGTTGTTGTAGCTGGAAGGAGGACAAAAGGAAATGTGTACAATCTTCTTGACTCATCATGCAATGACAATAATCAAGGTATATGTATAATGGGCCAAATTGAAGAGAGCTAGTTATGGCATAAAATATTAGGACACATAAACTTTGAAAATCTGGTTAGAATTAGTAAAAATCAGAATGTTAGAGGTTTACCAGTGCTTAACAAGCCAAAAAATTTTGTGTGCAAAGAATGTTTAAGTGGTAAACAAACTAAAATCAGTTTCAAAACAAAAGAACACTATTCATCAAAACCTCTACAGCTAGTGCATACTGATTTATGTGGACCAACTAGAACAAGGTCTATTAATGGTGAAAAATACTTTATGCTTTTTGTGGATGATTATACTAGAATGGTTTGGGTCACATTTCTTAAGCACAAATCAGAAGCCTTTGAAAGGTTCAAAATATTTCATAAAATGGTTGAAAAGGAATCTGATCTGAAACTCAAATGCCTTCGATCAGACAAAGGAGGTGAGTTCACCTCTCAAGAGTTTATTGATTACTGTGAACAACATGGTATTAAAAGACAGTATGCTGCAACTAAAACACCTCAACAAAACGGGGTAGTTGAATGTAAAAATAGAACTGTTAAAGAAATGGCTAGAACAATGTTAGATGAAGCTAAGTTGCCTGATATGTACTGGAAAGAAGTTGTTCATACAGCTGTATACATTTTGAATAGAGTGCAGATTAGAGTGAAATCTAAACACACTCCTTATGAACTGTGGTATGGAAAAACTACTTCTATCAAATACTTTAAAATTTTTGGAAGTAAGTGTTTTATCAAAAAGGATGATGATAACCTTGGGAGTTTTCAATCCAAGAGTGATGAGGGTATCTTTTTGGGATACTCAACTCATAGCAAAGCTTATAAATGTCTCAATAAAAGGCTTAACAAGATTGTTGAAGTTGTTAATGTAAAATTTGATGAAAGACCACATTTGAATGCTGAATCTTTGCAAGATAATGAGGAAGAACTTAAACTTGAAATAATTTCAGAAGGAGCTAAAATAGCAAAGTCTATTGCTGAATCAACAAGCCTTAAAAATGAAAAAGAAAGTCCTGAAAAGGTTGCATCAAATGCTCCTTCAAAAACTCTAGCTATATATCACCCCAAAGATCAGATTATTGGGGATAAAAATGCAGGAGTTCAAACTAGAAGAAAGGCTGCAGAATCTGATGAAAAGGCACAAATTGCTTTCTGTCTAGTTACTCAGTTGAGCCAAGAAAATTTAATGAAGCTCTCATAGGCTCATGTTGGCTTAATGCTATGCAGGAAGAAATTGATCAAATTGAGAAAAATCAGACTTGGGAGTTAGTCCCAAGACCAGATGACAAGAATGTCATTGGAGGAAAATGGATTTATAGAAATAAGCTTGATGAAAATGGTAATGTTATTCAAAACAAAGCAAGATTTTTTTGCAAAGGCTATGCTCAACAAGAAGGTATTGATTTAGGTGAAACCTTTGCACCCGTTGCTAGATTAGAATCCATCAGAATATTCTTGGCTTATTATGTTTACAAAAACTTTACTATTTATCAAATGGATGTCAAAACTGCCTTTTTGAATGGCTATTTAGATGAAGAGGTCTATGTTGAATAGCCTAAAGAATTTATATGCAAAGATAATCCTAACCATGTTTACAGGTTGAAAAAGGCTCTCTATGGCTTAAAACAAGCACCTAGAGCTTGGTACTCTAGGCTGGATAGTCATTTAATTTCTAATGGCTTTGTTAGAGGAGGTGTAGATAGTAATCTTTATGTTAAAACTGAAGGTTCTGATATTTTGGTTGTTGAAATTTATGTTGATGATACTATCTTTGGCTGGAATAATGTCACTTTTAGTAAAAGGTTCTCTCAGATAATGGAATCTGAGTTTGAAATGTCAATGTTAGGAGAATTAAATTTCTTTCTGGGTCTTCAAATCTCTCAATGTGAGAATGGAATATTTCTTTCTCAAACCAAGTATGCTAAACAGATGCTTAAGAAATTTCAGATGGATGAATGCCATCCAGTTAGCACTCCAATGATTACTGGATACAAACTTACTAAGGTTGATGATTCGCCTGATACAAATCAAATGGAATATAGATCAATGATCAGCAGTCTCTTATATTTAACTTCCTCTGGACTTGACATTATGCAAGTAGTTTGCACTGTTGCACATTTTCAGGCATCACCTAAAGAATCTCATGTTACTGCTATTAAATGGATCTTTAGATACATTCAGGGCACTCTTGATTATGGTCTTTGGTATCCTAGGAGCAATGATTTCTCTTTAATTGCTTATACTGATGCTGACTGGGCTGGTTATTTGGATGATAGGAAAAGAACTAGTGGTGCTACATTCTTTCTTGGTGATCATTTAGTGGCATGGCACAACAAGAAATAAGTATCTGTTTCTCTCTCTACTGCTGAAGTAGAATACATTGAGGCCACTTCATGCTGCACTCAAGTACTGTGGATGAGTCAGACTCTTTCAAATATGGGTATTGATGTTTCTAAACCTGTTTCCATTCTTTGTGATAACACTAGTGCAATAAATATATCAAAAAATCATGTTATGCACTCTCGTACTAAACATATTCCTATCAAGTTTCACTTTCTTCGAGAAAAGGTTTTGGCTAATGAAGTCTGCTTACAGTTTGTTGGATCTCAAGATCAGGTGGCTGATATTTTTACCAAGCCCTTAGCAAAAGAATTATTTGAAAGGCTGAGACTTCGATTGGGAGTTATCTCTCAATCGTTACTTCACTAAATCTCCAAGCTACTGCTTAGGGGGAGCATGTTATATTTTTTGATTCACTTAAAGCTCTCCTACAATCTTGGTTGCTGCACTGGTACTCCTTTTTTTTTAAGTTGTTTCTCATGATATTTTTGGTTGGATTCTCAGTTGTGTTATGGAAATGCACATTTTCTTCTATTCTTTGCCTTGAGGAAAAAAGGCAGAGAGTCATTTGTGTTTTTCCATCAAGGACAAAGGGGGAGTTTGTTGGATCTCAGTTGTGTTTATGGTTTGTCCTTGATGACAAAATCTCTTTCAGTTGGTTCTCTTTGGTGATCAGTCTCTGTTTGGATCCTTATGGTTCTTTTATGTCTCTTGGCTATTACAGAAAGATATCACAGTTGGTTTCCTTGTCAAGATGGTTCTTTTTGCATATCACAGGTATTGGTTGTTTCTCATTCGGGCTTACACATATCGGCATGAGTATGGTAGGGTCTCCCCGATCCACTTTGAAATGTCTTTTTTGCCTATCGGCAAGACATTATGATGTCATGTCGATTGAATTTAACATACAGGTTGCTTTCAGCGTGACATTCCCGTTGTCTTGGTGATAGTGGAAAGGTCTATTGGCATGAGTTGTGTTCACCGCTGGGAGGTCTTACCGAATGAGTCGGGTCTCACCGACTATCTCATAAGGTGGTTCATCAGCGTAAGAAATCCCTACCGGCATGTTGTTTCATCGAGCGTTGTGTGTCTTGGCGACCGACACAAGAAAGATTATTTCGGCAAGACTTGTCTTTTGTTTCGACAACTAAAAGTGATCTCTATCGGCATATGTTATTCCATCGGTATGTGGTCTCAGTGATATTGGTATGTCACACCGATCAGAGATTAAATGGAAACTCATTGGCAAGAGCTTAAGGCTTCAGCGTGAGGTTATAACGAATATGCAATGTCACACCGACCGGTGGTGGATGGATGTGTATCGGCAAGATTTTTGGTTCGGTGGAATGTCATAGCGAACTCTTTGGTCTTTCCGACTAAGTCTTATTAAGTACGTTCGACAAAAGATTGGCATTGTCTCAACAACTCAGTCGATAAGGCTTTTTCAGTGTGACAGAGTATTCTTCGAGAGGTCTCCCCGAAGGTTGTAGGTTACAGGGACTCATAAGAATTGAAAAGTCTTTTCAGTGAGACTCTTTCATCATTGTGAGGTCATGGCGAGGATGGTGTGTCTTGTCGACAAAGTCAAATGAATGAATTTCAGTATAACAAAGTTGATCTATATGATGTCTCTCCAATATCAAAAGCTATAGTGATAGCGAATGATGGTTTCATTTCAGTGAGAGAACCTTTTTTTTCTCATCGACCAGAAGGATGTTATGAGCTCTTGGTGTGACATTATGTATTCGTTATGACTTCTCCTGACTCTGATGGGTCTTGGCAAAAGCGACAAACATAAGGTTGTCTGGCGACGTTAAAGTTGCCTTCGGCATAATGTGTCATCAATGGAAATAAAAAAGGAATAGGGAAATTTTTTTGAGTTTATTCTTTTAGCTGGGTATCGAACCCTAGCCTGGCCGCCATCTTGAGTGTTTACGTTTCTGTTGTTGTTGACTGTAACAGTTTTTACAGTGGTTTTTTGGAAGGTTTATTTGGCGTATTTCTGGCTGGAAGCTCGACAGTGGTTGATGGAGCCATGGGAGTTACAGATTTGTCTGGTATTTTTATTTATGCATTTCATGCTGCACATACTGGTTTATAATCACCATTTTCCTTTAACTGCTCTCTGCATCTCTGTTACTAGTATGACAAATGATGCCCTGACTAAGTATTGTCATTCATGCATTAGAGGTTATGATTTTCTGTGGTGGACAGTTGTGCTTTTTATGTAGTAAAATGAACTCATACATTACAGATTTGTTGAGAACGGCTCTTAGTTGGGTTGGTTGTTCTGTCGTTACTCCTAAAGACAGTTACCTATCTGGCAGATGTATAAATAGAAGAAAAAAACTCTTTTCTACTGCTATTGTTGTAATTCTGAAATTATCATTCTTTGGTTGTATGAAAATATATGGATAAAACTCTACAATAAAATCTGAATAACAAGATGCAGAGATTGTAAATTTCTTCTCTATGAAGTATTTTAGGGATTCAATTATTGAATCTTTAAGGTATTATGTAGAAGAGAAAATAGAGAAATATGTGCTTAACTAAAAACAAAGAAATCCTCTAAGTTATTATTATTGTTCAAAACACAATTTGAGGGGTTGGTACTCCTTGAGATAGATATCTCTAAATGAGGGGTTGGTGCTCCTTGGGTGGGTGCTAAAAAATCAGCCTATAAGGCATTGTGAATAGTTGATTAAAAGATTAAGCCTGGAAGGCATTTAGGGAGTGGTTTTTATACCCTGGGAGGGTTTTCCACTCGGAAAAATTTGTATCACTTTATTCTTCTGTGTTCTCACTGCTTTACTGTGTTGTTGATTCTGTACACTGTTGGGATTATTAATTTTCTCAATTCTTTTTATGAATGATTACATTCAACTCATGAATGCATTAATCAGAATAACATTGAGATCAAATCTAAGCTATGTTTTTGAATTTTTAAAATTTGTCAAATCTATTAAGACATTGATTCACCGTCCCCCCTCTTAGTGTCATTTTAACTCCAACATATACAGGCAGGTTGGTCATCCTCCATCAGCATCATTGCACAACATCATGAGAAGTGGATTGTATGTAGTTGTTGGTTTTCCACCAACAAGTCGATGTCTTGAGTTGATAATGGAATGTGCAAATTATTCTAGGCTAGACCACCAAATGATTGTCTCTTCAGATGACAAGTTGCTAGCTAACTTCACACCTGAGGCTATTGGAGAGGCATTCGGCATTCCAGCTATGGTGAGGATGTTGTACAAGTCTAAAGAAAGTGCTGATAATATGTATGCCTCATCTTTCGATAGGTGTGCAAAGAGAATTAATATATTATGGATGAGGAAGCCAAATCCTCCTAGCACCAAGTTGCCTAAGAAAATTATCTCAGAGGAGATGAAATAGGAGTATTGTGATTTAATCATGATGCTCAGTTTGATAATGGCAGCCCACAGGTGTACGCTTTTGAGCCTTGGATGTTCTTCTACATCAGCGTAGTATTGGAGGGAAAAGAGTATGTAGATTGGGCAAGAATGATTAGCAACAATATAGATGAGCAGTTCAAAAGTTTGAGGAGAACAAAAACATTTTATATGAGCTCGTATGTCATTTATATGCTGGCTCGAATGATGAAGTATAAAGGATTGACATACCGGGAGCCAATTGGATGTGGTCCTGGTCAATTTAAAGCCCATGAAGCTTGCAAGCAGTTGCATCTGACAAATACCTCCAGCTTCAAGAGAGTGAACGATGCTTTCACTATACACATCACGAGGACTCTTCAACGAAGAACACAACAAAAAATATCTAAAGTTGCATAAAATTTGATTGAAGAGCATGAGTATTGGTTTATCCAGTTTCTGAAGTTCACTTACATAAGTTTGTGGGGTTCAATTCATATGCCTATAGATTGCCAAGGTACCCCATGGACAAGATGGTAATGCTTGAAGTGTCTAGGCAACTCATGGCCTACAACAAAATCATAAGGAAAAAGAAGAAAGGAGGATTGCACTTCCCTATTGTTATGGGAAATTCACTTGAGGAGTTCCCATCTTTGCAAGTAGCCAAGGAAGTAGAGGACGAATTACAATTCTATCACCTCACATTCCGCACCAGTGGAAAATATTTTGATCCTCACAGAAAGATAGGAGTGGCACAGGGTGAATATCAACACAAGGCTCATGTTGAGGATTTTTGGGCGAATGCAAAAGATGAAGCTGAAATCAGAAGGAGGATGTTCTCTAGGTTACCTCTGAAATTGATCAGGGAATGTGAGGTTGTCCAAGTTCCAAACCAAGTGGATGAAGATGTCAATGTTACACAACCCAATTATGAATCAGTGAGAGGCATGTCGGCCCCACCACCTGATTGGGTGGAACTAGAGATCACGGACTTGGACACGTCTATGTCTATCTTAACATTCACAAGGAGCTAGGTGGATAGACATGTTCATAGGCTCAAAATCAAATCAATTTCCCTCACATACAACCTCATGGGTGATCAAAGGCCACTGACATCAACAAGGAAGAGAAAACAGGCCGCCCAAGCTACAAAGCCACATGAAGAGGAACTGGTTTAGCAAGAACCTTAGAGGACGGAGGAAGCATCACCTACATAGTTGTTGGGTCACTCTTCCAGCATACAAGAAGTTTCAATATTTTTAATTCAGAGGGTTAAAATGAATGAAGAGCAAGAAATGGGGGAAGTCAATCAGCCATTGCTTAGGGAGCCCAATAGCTAGAGTGTTAATGCTCCTAGGAGTGCTAACCGGCTAGATGAAGATGAGGAAACAGAAATAGACACTTGCCTAGATCATATGATTGAGGCAGCCTTTGAAGATGAACACACTACAGAGCCTGAAGTTCAGGGTCTTGAGGAGGATAGGAAACACATGGAGATGGATGAGTCTCAACCAAATGTTGTCGAAGAGGAGGTTCATGAAGTAGAAGCAACGAAGGAGTAGCCACTTTTTGTCTGCAACACTCAATAGGATGTTCCAAATTGTCTCACAAGTGCGATAAGAAGAGATCAGGAGGATGATATTGACCCAGCAATAGAGATGGAAGAGCTCCTTAATAGAATAAGCGGGTCACCAAAGAAGAAAAGAGCTAGAAAATACTCCAAGATTAAGACAGATGAGTCTGGTTCCTACACTCTTCGTGTTGTGGTTCCAAGGGAAGAATGTGATCGAGATGAAGCAATGCCCAATAATTACACGATCACTACAGTTGAACTAGGATTCCCTACTGGAGCATAAGTGATTGAGGAAGTTGAAAACTCCTTCCAGGTGTTGAAGGATAGATTGCTTCGAAAGGGAGAAAAATACAAGAGGCTGAAAAAGGGAGCATAAGGCATTAATTGGTTATGTACAACATCTAGCATGTCCATGTGCCCAGGAGAATCCAGTGGTAGAACTTCCAACCAAGCTTCCACGAGAATCAATTAGCAGGCTTGAGGAAATGAAGAAGGCAATTCAGGAAGGAGATAAGTGAATTGGCGGTGTTCGTGTTGAGGCTGAGAGATTCATTGAAGATCTTTTCTCCTCTTTCCAGCATGCTTCCAGCATCCTCTCCCATATGGAGAACATTGAATAGGCATGGAGTGATACTCATATTTTTCAAGACAAGACTATTCCACGCCTAGCTTCTTGGATGCATATTCCAATGTAGACTTTGATCGAAAGAGGGGTAATTCAGGCTGGAGATAGATGTGATTTTCCCAGCTGGTACTCTGCAGCATTCACCGGTCGAGGTTTCTTCGACATGGCAAAGACAGAGTCAATCAAGATCAAAAAAATCCATGGGAAACATTTAAGAGAGCATTTTTAACACGCTCAAGGCATTGTTCGCAAAATGACTAACTCCTAAGGAGGTGATAGTGGATGGTTTGAAGGGAAGATTACACCCATTCTTCTCTGAAATTAGAGTATTTTCTTAGGTTGACTTTGAAAATATCTCCACGTTTTCTGCCATTATTCAAAGCACCTAGGAATCCATCGAGGCCTGGAGAAAATCTTGTATCCGGCAGGAGGAAACAATTTCCATCCTCGAGTATCAGCTTAATCTTACTCCAGCTATTTCTAAGCAGGAAGTTGATGCGGTGCTGGCCCGATTTGTTGCTTTTGCGATCAGAGAGAAGAGCAATGGGAATAGGATCCTAGACGAGAATATTCTAGAAGGGTAGTGGGCATTAATTTCCCGTAGTTGTCAAAGGAGGAATTTGTCATTTTGTGCTCATTAATTGCACCACTCCACCTTTTAGCGGTTATTAGGGTAGAATCTAGTCTAGGGCTGATGTGGCTCAATTTGAGTCATCCATTGTAATTCAATCTGGACCGTCCTTTGAGATTGGCCAGCTATATAAATGGGCATCCCCCCCTCATTTGTACTTCATTAGAGATTAGATCAAAGAATAGACTAGAGAGACTGATAGTATAGTTGAGATAGCTCAACATAGTTTGCATAGTATAGTTTGAAGAAGGAAAGTTTTCCTTTGAAAGCTTTGTAAGAAATTGTTGAGAACATTCTCTCAATAAAAAGAGTTATCATTGATGATGGTTTTGTCTTATGTTGTGAGTAGCTAGTGAGGTTTCTTCATCCTTCTACTTCAAGTGGGACTTAAAGTAGAGTAATTTTCATTTTCATGCAAGTAGTTAGTTGTGGATTGTGGTGTTTGATCAAGGCAGCTTCGTTTAATCCATACCACTAGCAACTTGCTAATAGTAAGTTTGCCTTGTGTGGACAACTGGAATACTTTTTAAGCTTAACTTCAGTTATGATTCACGTTTTGGCATATGTCGTCATGATGGTGTCTTTATGTTGAATTATGATTTGAACATTTCTTGCTACCCCTTTGAAGATTGCACCAACTTTGTCGAGGTTGTCCAACGCGAGGAAAAGCAAAGTCTGGTTGAAGCTTGTTGAAATTGATCCCACGTCCCGCTCTTAGATAGGATATAGATTTTCTAATCCCTACAACCATTCAATTAAGTATATTTCTAGTTAGTATTAGGAAACTTGCAATTACCTTCCAAATCATTTAAACCATGTGAAATCCCCTTTATCATTAGCTCATTTTCTACTACATCACCTACTTCTAAACAATTTTGTAAGTCCCCTCATGAAAATAGCATATCACAACGAACCAACTGAGTGTACTCCACTGCATTGAAGGAACCTTGGAGTTGAACGTACTATCTCTCTCGCAATCTTAGCGTACAAAATACTTTGATCAAGAGAGAAAGGAGTAGCCATTAGATAATTTATTCTACTGATTGGTGCAATCACAAAAATCATATCAAAAAGACCTACAAAATGTCATTTTTATTTCACCATTTTCAATCAATTCACTGATAAAATGATACCTAATTTCAATGTGCTTGCTTCTTCCATGAAACATAGGATTTTTTGTCAAAGATATTGATGAAACATTGTCACAGAAGATTGTTGTTCCATCCTCTTGTTCTTATCCCAAATGTTCCAAGATTCTTCTTAGCCAAATAGCTTGACATGTTGCTGCATTTGTTGCTATATACTCAACCTCTATTGTAGATAGGGAAACTATGGGTTGCTTCTTGGAAGCCCATGAAATGACTCTCAATCCCAAATGAAACACATATCCAAATGTTCTCTTCCTATCATCCACACTTCCTACCCAATCACTATTTGTGTATCCAACCAACCCAAACTCATTTGCTTATGTGTACAAAATGCCATATCCTTTGGTGCCATTCACATACCTCAGGATTATTTTACCCGCTTGCCAATGGTATCCCTTGGAGTCTCCATAAATCTAGAAATAAGACTCACTCCATGCATTATATCAGGTCTAGTTGCAGTCAAATACATCAAACTTCCAACCAAAATTTTAAACATGGTCAGATCCACATTGTTGTTGCAATCTTCCTTGCTCAAACTTAGACCTACGACTATTTGAGTTGTTGCAAGCTTTCTTTCAAGCATCCTAAATCTCTTCAAGATTTCATTTGCATATTTTTCTTAAGAGATAAAAATACCATCATACATTTTTTTTACTTCTATGCCTAGAAAATACCTCAAGAAACCTAAGTCTATCATTTCAAACTCTCTTTTCATGGCCTCTTTAAAATCAGCAATGAAGAAATCATCATCCCTAGTAAAAACTAGATCTACATTCAAGACAACAATCAAAATCTTACCATTTTTTTCCTTGATGTAAAGAGTGGGCTCACCATCGATTTTGCTAAAGCCATTGTTCATCAAATATGAGTCAATCTTGTTGTACCATGCTCGTGGAGCTTGCTTCAACCCATAGAGGGCCTTCTTCAACCTATACATCTTGTTTTCTTCATCCGAAACTTCATATCCAAGTGGTTGCTCCACATAAAATTCCTCTTTCAACACTCCATTTAGGAAGGCGGACGTCACATCCATTTGAAACACCTTCCATTTATGTTGGTTTGCAATTGCTATGACTTCCCGTATGGTCTCCATTCTTGCAACGGGGGCATAGGTCTCATCATAGTCTCTCCCAAATGGTTGTTTGTATCCCTTGACAACTAATATTTCCTTATGCCTTTTTATTCTTCCTTCGGCGTTGCATTTGGTCTTGTAGACCCATTTCATCCCAATAAATTTCTTGTTGGGAGGAAAATCAGATAGCTGCCATGTATTGTTATTCTCTATTTCATTTATCTACTCATCCATGGCCTCACACCATTTCTCCTCTTTCATAGCATCCTCAAAATAAACTGGATCACTATGAG
Organism: Sequoia sempervirens; assembly: GCA_007258455.2. Classification (NCBI taxonomy): domain Eukaryota; kingdom Viridiplantae; phylum Streptophyta; class Pinopsida; order Cupressales; family Cupressaceae; genus Sequoia; species Sequoia sempervirens. The sequence continues at coordinate 12,897 of VDFB02123995.1, read as the reverse complement.
AAAATAATGCAAAATTCAATCTCATCAAATTCTTCATCATACCTTTCAATTTGGTAGATCTCCCTTAGACACTTGGTCTTTCTTGGCATTAGGGAGGTGAGAGTGGGGTCTAAACTTTCACTACTACTACTGCTTTGCTAAATAGACCTTTTCAGGAGCTATTGAGAGCTATTGAGAGCTAATCCTTTGGCTGTCTGTGGTTGCTTTCCTTTCTATCTACTAATGTCAGGAGTTGTCAGGAGCTATCGAGAGCTCTCTACGACCAATTCTTTGGCTATCTATGACTGTCTTCCTAATTGTCTACCTACGTCAGGAGTTGTCAGAAACTAGCAATCTGTCCCATGCCTCATCCTCTAAGAACTCCACATCTCTACTGATGACGATTTTCTTGGTGACTGGGTTATAGAGCCTGCAGGCTTTGGACTCTTCACTATAGCTCGTGAAAATACACTTCTCACCCTTGTCATCCAATTTTTTCCTCTTTTCTTTGGGCACGTGAGCATATGCCACATACCTAAACACTCTTAAGTGCTCAACCATCCACTTGCATTTTGTCCATGCCTCTTGTGGGATTTTGTCACAGACCGTCTTTATCGGACTTCTATTTATCAGATATACAGTTTTTGCTACAACCTCTCCCCAATATTTAATTAGAAGTCCATTTGCTTTTAGCATGCTCCTTTCCATCTCCACGATGGTCCTATTCTTTCTTTCAGCCACTCCATTTTGTTGTGGAATATAACTGGTTAGCTCCTTCTTGATGCCATTTTGCTTGCAAAAAGTCACAAATTGATTGGAGGTATACTTTCCCCCTCTATCTAACCTTAGGACCTTGATGAAATGTCCACTCTCCTTTTCATCTTGGATCTTAAATAGTAAAAAATTATCAAATGCTTCAGACTTATGTTGCAGAAAATAGACCCACGTCTTACGGCTATAATCATCAATGAAGGTCATAAAATATTGGCTTTTACCAATAGATATGGTTTGGATAGGGCCTACCAAATCTTTGTGCACCAACTCCAATGGTGATCTTGCCCTTATAGAGTTTCCTGATTGAAAGGGTTGCCTATGTTGTTTGCCCAAAATGCAAGCCTCACACTTAACATTAGGCTCTACTATTCTTGGCAAACCATCAATCATTTTGTTCTTGGACAAAAGACTTAAACCAACATAGCCTAAGTGTCCATACCTGAGATTCCATAGCTTGGAGGGGTCTTGAATGGTGCTTCTGAGGGCTACTTGTTGTACTATTGTACATTTTTCATTCATGAGAGGTGCATCAACAGACTGAGATGAGAAACACGTCTCAATCTTCAAAGGAAACATACTGTTCTTTGTCATTTGAACTGTTGCAAACACTTTCGTCCTCTCATTCTTGTCATAAATAATGCATTGACCCTTCTCCATCAGCACTTTATATCCATTTTGGATTAGTTGTCCAACACTCAAGAGGTTATGCTTTAACCCAGGAGCAAGAAATATATTATGAATTTCCTTCTTTTCACCTTGCTTGGTGTAGATCATGATAGATCCTCTGCTTACAAGTGGAACTAAACCATTGTTCCCCATTCTTATCTCTGACTTTACATTCTTATCAATGAAAGAAAAAAATTTTCATTACCACTCATGTGGTTGCTGCAACCGTTGTCCAGATACCATACTTCAGGGCTGCCTTATTCACCAATGTTGCACATGATGAAGGTTGTGGACCTATTTCCTTCAGGCCACATTAGCATCAGCCACATTTGTATTTTTTTTGACTGATTGTTGTGCTTTTTCCAGCACTCACTTGCATAATGACCAAATTTATGAGAATAGTAGAATTCAACATTATTTTTGTCATTCTTCTGATTTGAACTAAACATGTTTTTATTGCCTTGTCGAGAGCCGGTCTGAGAGCTGCTCACTCCCTCTTGGTTGCTTGCTCGTCCTGAGCTTTCTCCTCCAACATTTCCTTGTCCGGAGTTGCCATGACCTCTACCTCTTGGCTCCTTCCACCATTTTTTTTCTCCCCCTTCCTCTTGCATTTGATTGAGCTTTAAAAGCTTGCTCTTGGGAAGAAGTAACAGACCTATTAAGGCGCTACTCATGGGTTTGCAAAGAACCCATCAACTCATCAACAAACAATGTTGAGAGGTCATTTTCCTCTTCTATGGCAATCACAATTGCATCAAACTTCATGGGTAAGCTCCCAAGGATTTTCTCCACAATCCTCTGGTTGTCCATGACTTCTACATTCACTCTCAATTGGTTTATCAAACCTGAGAGTCTTGTGTGAAACTCTGAGATGGACTCACTGTCCTTCATTTAAAGAGTCTCAAATTCTCTTCAAAGCATTTGGAGCTTCACCAATCTGACCTTATTAGTCCCTTTATAGCTGGTCTGAAGGATTTCCCAAGCTTCTTTTGCATAGTTAGGTGCTGCTATTTTGGGAAAAATGGCCTTTATCAAGGCTGCTTCAATAAGACTCAATGCTTTTGCATCTTTCCTCCTCAATTCCTTCAACTAGGTCTTCTGGTTGCTTGTGAGAACAACATATGCTATTGGATTAGTCACGTCATTGAATCTGCTGATCACGAACTCCCACAAATAATTTGCAACCATTATGGTCTTCATCTTCTTTTCCCAAACATCATAGTTATGTCCATTAAAGGATGGTGGTTGCTGCCAACTCTTCCCTTCATCTTCAACCATGTCTCCAACAAGAAAAACTTTAAACACCCAGAAAAAAAAATGCCCTAACTCATGAAGAAATAGGGCCTATGGCTCTGATACCATGTCAAGAAACCCAGAATGAGCTGAACAAGCAAATACAAAACTGTTGTTCTATTTCCCATTTAATTGGGATTACACCAAATGAAATGCGGAAGCATAAACAATGCAAAGAGACATGCAATTTATTTTCTATTCAATACATTGGAAATGACATTACAAGGGTAAACTTAAAAACTCAGAAAATGAACTCTAAACTACAGATTACAAGTTGTTGGGAGAAATAGGAGCTTCTCACACAGACTGGCCACTTTTAGGAGCTTCTAGGAGTTCATTGTCAAGAGCTACACAAAGCTCTATCAGGAGCAATCACTGCTCAAACACATACAAAAAAAATATAGTTGTTGTTGTTTAGAAGCTTCTTTGAATCACATAGAGAACGCAAAAAATTCATCTTCTCAGACTGCTACTGCATAGAGAATGTCAAAAAACTAACCGATTTATATCTTCATTCCTTTTTGTCTCTTCAACATTCCCTTTCAAAATTCGAAATCACCTACCACCATAAATCTGGAAATTCAAAATGACCAACCACAATAAATTTTGGAGCTGTCAGGAGCTGTAGGGATGAAGATCCCAAAAAAAAAACTATCGTTGGAGGCTCCTGACAGGTAGGTGAACTGGGGGCTGACGTAAAGAGGCTCAGACAATTAATATTTCCAATATAAACGTGTTCACAGAAACAACCTCAAGTAAGAGTAACCCTAAGATAATCTGGAAATTTAATCTTCATCTAGAAATAATAGAACAAAAACCTCCTCTACTAAATAGCTAGAAACCCAACGTTTATCCAAATTTCCTCTTACATAAATAAGTTAGTTCTGGATTCCTTGGTATTTTTCAACTTCCTTTTTGGTGGTTTGACTTTATGGTACACCAAAGGAAATTTGATGTTTGGATCATGGAATTGCTTGGTATTCTCACATTTGCAACGTTTGGTGGGAATAGTAGTTGTCTTAATAATCTGGATGCAAGGTTGCCACACTCTGTGGCAAGAAGCCATCTCATCATACATCTATTCAACAACACCATTTAAAGTGGTGTACCGATATTCTTTGTACATGTTATGAAAACCAGTCCTACTCTAGTAACACAGCTAGATCCCATAGTTCTTGATTGTTGTTGGGTTTTTCTCAAATCTATAATGGAAAAAAAAAAAATGATCATACAAAAGCTTTAGCCAAATGTCAATTTATGTGGACAAAGCATTTGACAACATGTGATTTAAATAAAGCGTACCTCATTTATAGCAAGCATTTGTCCATTACTCTTCTTCACCTTCTTCACCTTTCCCAGAAAATACCTATAGCAAACCAAAGAAAAAAATATTATCTAACATGCACAATACAAGATTCAAGAACATTAGTGTACAACGAGAAAATAGATTTTGAAGATGACAACAAGAAAAGAAAACAAGATTTATAGAAAAGGGTTAAATTGAGAACAAAACCTCCCAACTAAATTATTAATCTCTTCATTCATGCATTCTGCCTACACTTTGATGGACATAAGGGTAAAATTGAAAATAAAAAATATGCTCCAACTAAACAATGGCCTCATTCAATCATACATTTTTTCTGCAATTTGGCGGTGTTAGAAATGTGCAAATGTATGTTGGGGAACAAATCTGCTGCTTGAAATTAACCATGTACCATTACTTACCAGAACTTGGACTTAGCACACACATCATTTGTGGCCCATAGTTTCATCCGGTAGATCTTAGAATTTGCTTCAGTTGGGGTTGGAAAAGCTCACCCAACAACCTGGTACTGATGGAACTACCCACAAAAACACAAACATGGGAAACTGTTTCAAGACCTAAAATACAGATTAAGCAAACTTCGACATTACAACATTATGTTACTAAATTAGTTGTTCTCACTGAACTGAAACTTACTACTAGTAGTTGATATGTGTAAAGCATTCACATACTATAGTGGAGTAAACGATGAAAACAAATGTACTATAATAAATAACTTAAAAGACAAGACTTTTAAGTGCCTAAGAAGTCAGAAATACTAATTGCCCAACCTTTAATATGGGATGCCAACTTTTGTTAGGGAACTCAAAACAACAAAAAAATCCAAGGGGAAAAATGCGCAAAAATGAACCCAGCAATTACACTGCAATTGAAGGCCATTCTAGTTGCTTCAATCAAGGTGAAAATTTCCATCAAGAAACTAATAAATTCAAAGATTATAAATACTAAAAAATGTTATGTTATTAATGTGTTATTTTTGGGCTAATTAAACTAAAAACTAAAAGGCTTATTGAATTTGAAGTATAGTAGCTTACGGACAACCGTGCAAATACTAATGCAAAGAAAGCCATAGTTACTTTCAATGGAAGAAGCACTGCCAAATTGTTCCAAGCCATATCCTACAATTAGGTGAAACTGAAACAATGCTTGTAAAAGCCACAATATAAATAACATTAAGAAACAAAACAAAAAAACTGGAAAAGAAGATATTTCCCATAGAATGGGTGCCAGGTGGGTGACTTACATTAACAAAGGAGTCTAAACAGACAAAGTCGCACAAAACAAGGATTCAATGTGAACTCAACTTGGCATGAAACTGTTATCTAAAGGTGAACTCATGGCTACCATTTAAGGTGAGCAAGATCAAATCCAAACACATTCCTCCACAAAACTGAGATAAAAAAAAAAAGTGAACAAAACTGAGATTTAAAAAAAATAAAAATTGATATACAAGTCCAATATTGTACAAAACATGAATATAATGAATAAATAAACCATTTATGCAGGGACTATGATTACAAGAGATGAAAAATCTATAAAATAGAATCTCCAATTAGAAAAAATGTTTTCATTCCATATGGCATATGGCTCAAATCAAGGTCTTTGACCTTCTCAAAATAACAAAAGCATAAATCAAAGTTCTAAACCCTTCCATTTAACAAACATGGAAAAATCACAGTTACCCTTTCACTCAATATAATCAACAAGCAAACTTTCTTACAATATTGGTATACATTTCTAAAGAATAAATTCCGTGACAAATGCACATGAAATTGCATCCAGCCAAACATATCTTTCACAAACAAAGGACTCCCATTTTATAATATCCACATCCCTTATTCCTCGCCCCTGTACAAGGATATCATTTCATTTCCCTATCAAATATGTTTCTATGATTCTAGGTGTCCCCTTACACGTTCTTGAGGCCCCCAAGAAGATATTTGTCAGGGATTAATGGAAAATAGACAGTTCCTAAATGCACATCTAGGAATAGGAACATGCCTTCCTAATTAGGCCTTCTATTAGAGAACAGGAGAGATAAAATAAATTCATAAATTATCTAGTATAATTGGGTAATAGTTATCGCCACATATCACATACACAAAAAAACTAGACCAAATGTTAAAAACCACATATTTGTTAATTAGCGGATAGCATGGAAAGATCCAATATGGAAAGACATGGAATATTTGACAATAATATTGTATTCATAGGCCACATAGAATTTTATATTAAGATACATATTGCTTTTGTATTTTGTAAGGAATACAACAACTGTCATGTTCAATTAACAGATGCTATGACTTGTCACTCAATTGGTGCATATGCAATCTCAAGATTCAAAGAACACAACATTTTTGAGTATACAAGAAGATTATGCTACGCCCTTAATATTATTGTACATCGGGTTATGAATAGTCGGCTTGTGGCTATCTTAACTCTCTATTAAGTCATATTATCATTATTATATTGTTATTTAGTTGTTTAGGTCGGCCTAAGTCTTATATAGGTGTGTCTAAGTCGGCCTAGGTGATATCCTTGGCATAAATAGGTATATATAGGAGGTTGTGAGTCTTATTTTCATCATCAAGTGTGAAGTGTGTTCTCATTAGAGATATTTGGAGGTTTTCCCTCTCGAAGTGGCTTGTTATTCTCAGTTATTATCAAGTACTTGCATCATATTTCATATCATATTCTTCTATTGTGCAAGTTATTTCATAACAAGTGGTATCAGAGCATGATCTTGGCACCATAGAGGCAAGGTTTTTCTCAATTTTAAAGGCGATTTTTTGAAGAGCATATCTTTCAGATTTTGGCGAATTTTTTTCTGATTTTTAAAGGGTTTTTGAAGAACATATTGAAGAAGCTACAGTCCATATTTTAGAAGAATTGGAAAATAATTAAGCGAATTATTGCAGAATTAGGGTTTCTACACTATTTTTTTGGAATCTACATATCTTGCACATCTTGTTGAATTGGAGTCTGATTTTTATTGGGTTTTTGAAGACATAATAAAGGAGATTACAGTAAAAATTTGAGAGAATTTAAGTTTCATTTGTGTGATTTATTTCAACATTAGTGGTTTCCATCATGCTGGGGCCTTCAACAAGGGGTTAAAAGAATGTCACTCCGGGGAAGACTCCTGATAAGGATGGTGAAACAATTGAGGATATTACTCATAATGAGGAAATCAATAAGGTCAAGGAAGACATTTCTTCAATTAAGATGGATATGTGTGACCTAAGAGGAGATATATCAGACATACGAAACATGTTAAGCACCTACAGGGCTGAATCAAGAAAGGAGTTCTCAAGCGGCCAAGGTGAAAATTCTAGGTCAACTACTACTGACACAAGCTTTAGTACTCCTATGGGATCTAGGAATTTATTTCCAAAGGTGGATATGCGCAAGTTCGATGGTAAGGATGCTCTAACATGGATAAACCAAATGGAGAATTTTTTGGAAGTACACCAAATCCCAAATGGACAAAAGGTCACGATGGCTTCCTTATATCTAGAACCAGATCAATTCATTTGGTATCGTTGGATTTGCACTCATCGAAGTAAAAAGGGGCTCACCGTCTCATGGTCAATTTTTACAGAGGAACTCCAAGCACAATATAGCAATAGTGTCACAGACAACTTCTTCAGCCAGCTAGCTAAACTTCAACAAACATGATTAGTTAAGGATTATATTTAGCAATTCCAAAATCTATCCTTAAGGGTGGATACAATTATGGAGGAAAAATTGAATGACTTATTCTTGGGTGGTCTCAAGGATCACATTCAACATGAGGTACGCATGTTTAGCCCTAGTTCCATAAATGAGTCTTTTATCTTAGCACGCAGGGTAGAGGAGAAGTATTTGATTCCTAAGAAGCAAGGGGCTAATGTGACAAGAGAGAGAGGTTATTCAACACAACCTACTAAGTTGACTCCACAAAAAATTGAGGAGAAAAAAGCAAAAGGCTTGTGTTTCAATTGTGATAGCAAATACAGTCGAGGACATAAATGTAGTGAAAAGAAATTGTTTTATATTCTAGGTCCCAATGAGGAAGAAGAGGAACCCATACTAGAAGATGAAAGGGAGTCAAATGAGGAATCACATGATTCTCAACCAATCATTTCTTGTCATGCACTCTCAGGTTTCAACACTCCACAAACTCTCAAGGTGGTGGGGTTCCTAAAGAAGCAGAAGGTAACAGTGTTGATCGACTCGGGTAGTACTCATAATTTCATCAACAAAAAGTTAGCTACTCGTCTAAATTGTTTCATATATCCAGCTCCAGAGTTTCAAGTTTTGATTGTAGATGGTGGTATAGTTAGTTTTTCAGGGAAGTGTCATAGCATTAAATTATCCATGGGAGATTATCAACTTGATACCCCAATGTATGTGATATCCATGGGTGCAGTAGATATTGTTTTAGGAGTACAATGGCTTACTACATTAGGAACAATTGAGATGAACTTCCAAGAACTATTCATGAGATTTCAATTGGAAGGAAGGCTAGTAGAGCTAAGGGGGTTGAAGGAAAAATATCCACAAATGGTAAGCTCTCATCAAATGCAAAAGTTGCTTAAGAAAGGAGTGGATGGATTTGTGGCCCAACTATGTTCATTAGAAGTCTCTCAATCTAATACTCCTACTCATCCAGATTTGCAAGCTATAATTGATCATCACTAAGTTGTTCTTGGAGATATTCCTAAAGGACTTCCTCCAAAGAGGGATCATGATCATGCCATATAGTTAGTCCCAGGGAGCCAACCACCGAACATCAGGCCTTACAAGTATCCACACATACAAAAGAGTGAGATAGAAAAGATTGTTGAATAGATGCTAGAGGCATGAATCATCAGGCATAGCCAAAGTGCTTACTCCTCGCCTGTGGTGATGGTACGTAAGAAGGATGATACTTGGCGCATGTGTCCAGATTATAGATTGCTCAACATGTACACCATTAAAGATAAGTTTCCAATTCCAGTCATTAATGATTTGCTAGATGAATTAAATGGAGCTATGTTTTTTACCAAGTTAGATCTTAGATCTGGTTATCACCAAATTCGGATTAAGGAGGAAGATATTTGTAAGAAAGGATTTTAGACTCATGAGGGTCATTATGAATTTTTGGTGATGCCATTGGTCTTACCAATGCACCATCTACATTCCAAAGTTTGATGAATTCCATTTTAAGAAGTTCTTGAGAAAGTTTGTGTTAGTATTCTTTGATGATATATTAATTTATAGCAAGACTTGGGAAGAACATTTGCAACATGTGGACCAAGCATTACAAATACTTGAAGATCATAAACTCTATGCTAAGCCATCCAAGTGTGCTTTTGGTCTTACAGAGGTGGAGTATTTGGGACACATAGTTTCACATGAAGGAGTAAAGGTGGACCCTAACAAAATTAAGGCTATCATGGAATGGCCTATTCCAAAAACCATTAAGAAACTGAGAGGATTCTTGGGATTGACAGGGTACTATAGAAGATTTGTGAAGAATTATGGTAGTATAGCAGCACCTCTCACCACTCTATTGAAGAAGGATTCCTTTCATTGGAACGAGTCTGCCAATACAACATTTGAGAGATTGAAGGAGGCTATGTGTACAACTCCAGTACTTTCCACTCCTGACTTCACCAAGGAATTCATTGTGGAATGTGATGCTTCTGGAAATGGGATAGGAGCAGTGCTCATGCAAGAAGGTCAACCAATTGCTTTTCAGAGTCGTCAATTAAAAGGTAAGAATCAACTAAAACCTATTTATGAGAAGGAAATGCTAGCAATACTCCATGCAGTGAAACAATGGTGGCCTTATCTATTGGGTAGACATTTCAAGGTTAAGACAGATCATGATAGCCTAAAATATTTTTTGGAACAACGACTATCTTCTGAAGAGCAACAAAATGGGTCACTAAGATGTTAGGATATGACTTTGAGATTGTATATAAGAAAGGGAAAGAAAATATTGTCACAGATGCACTGTCAAGGAAGGATGGCAGCATTTGAAGCCTTATTGTGTGCCCTTTCAATATTACAAGAAAATTGGGTGGAGGAAGCCAAAGGTAGCGGAAAATGATGCTGTGACAAGAATCACGAGCAATTAAAAAGATCCTAGTAGTTCAGATAAGTTTTGTTGGAAGGGAGATACTCTTTGGTATAAAGAGTGTTTGTATCTCTGCAAGAATTCCAACCTTAAAATCAAGATTCTCACAGAGTTGCATGAGTCTCCAATGGGTGGTCATTCAATATTTTTGAAGACATATCATCGAGTCAAGCAAGATTTCTTTTGGGAGGGGCTAAAGGCTGATGTTCAAAAATTTGTGGCTGAATGTTTGGTGTGTCAAAGGCATAAAGGGGAGATAATTAAGACACCAGGTCTCTTGCAACCCTTATCTATTCCTAGCTAGCATTGGGAAGAGGTATCCATGGACTTCATCATAGGGCTTCCCAAATCTAAAGGTCATAATTTCATCATGGTGGTAGTTGATCGGCTCACTAAATATGTACATTTCATCACATTAGCACATCCTTTTAGAGCAAGTGCAGTGGCTAAAGCTTTTTTGGAGAATATCCAAAAGCTACATGGTACACCTAAAGTTATTGTTAGTGATCGTGATCCTATCTTCACTAGTCATTTTTGGAAAGATTTATTCTCATGTTTGGGTACTCAATTGGCTCTTAGCTCTTCATACCACCCTCAATCAGATGGGCAAACAGAGGTTGTTAATAAGTGTTTGGAAGCATATCTATGTTGTTTCACTTCAGAGAAACAATCTTAGTGGGTAGATTGGCTACCACTTGCAGAATGGTGGTATAACACTTCTTTTCATAGCTCATCAAAAATGTCTCCATTTTTGGCACTTTATGGATATCATCCTCCTTCCATCACATCATCAATTAAGGTGTCCCCAAGAGTTCGTAAAGAGAAGACCACTTGCTTCATCAACAACAAGTACTTTTAGGACTCAAGGAGAATTTAGCCATGGCACAAAAAATCGAATGAAACAACAGGCAGACCAACATCGTAGTGAAAGAAGTTTTGAAGTTGGGGATTGGGTCTTCTTGAGATTGCAGCCTTATAAGAAAATCTCACTAAAGCAGCAAAGAAAGAATAATAAGTTTTCTCCAATGTATTATGGTCCATACCAAATCATGCAGAAGATTGGTAGTGTTTCCTACAAGCTTGAGTTGCCACCTACAACAAAGATACATCTAGTTTTTCATCAATGGCCCTGTTGAAGAAGGTAATTGGGCATAATATTCCCCTCAAACAACAACACTTCAGGAGCTGGATGAAGGAAGGAAGAATCATTTGGAGACAAAGTGCATTAAGTAAACATGCCTAAGAAGTTGAGAATGAACTATCACCGAGTATCTCATCCAATGGAAGCAGCTACCAATTAGTATTACATGGGAAATACTGGTAGCTCCGTCCAAGATTTAACTGACAGTACTGAGGACAATGCTTCTTTGAAGAAGGCGCTCCCCACATTATTACCGGTGACACGGTTAAGTGAATAGTCAGCTCGTAGTCATCTTTAATCCCCTTTATTAAGTCATATTATCATTAGTATATTGTTATTTAGTTGTTTAGGCCAGCCTAAGTCTTATATAGGTGTGTCTAAGTCGGCCTAGGTGATATCCTTGGCATAAATAGGTATATATAGGAGGTTGTGAGTCTTATTTCATCATCAAGGTGAAGTGTGTTCTCATTAGAGATATTTGGAGGTTTTCCCCCTCGAAGTGGCTTGTTATTCTCAGTTATTATCAAGTATTTGCAGCATATTTCATATCATATTCTTCTATTGTGCAAGTTATTTCCATAACAGCAAAATAATTTCAGCAGCCAATTCTCAATCACAGTGATATTGGTGCCCGAAAGAATGTATACCTTGCACATATTAGTGAATAAATTTCTAATTGAGTCTATTGAACAATAAAAAGGTGATATGAAACCTATGTTACATGAAGTTTCCTAATGAGGGAGTTGTTGTGACCTTTTTCACACATCGCCCCATTTCAAATGGGGACCCCTTAATTTTTGCTTTGTTTGGGTCTTTTGGCTTGGTTTTTAGTTCGTTTTCCTGTTGTCTCTCTCTTGTTCTGTATATCTTTCTGGGGATGTGCCCGTCTGATGTGAAATTTTGGCTAAGTCTGAGAATTAGGGTTTGCTATCTTCTGGTTTGTTTGAAGTCAAATGGAGTGAATAGGTTGAAATTTGAGTTTGGCAATGCAATCAGCATGCTTCCAGCAGTTCCCTAGCAAAATTTCGTTGAATTCTAACAACTTACTATTTTTAGTAAGTGCCTAATTCGAACATTTTCTCAGCCCTTTTGAGGTTCTAACTGTTGCACTGCATCCAAGACACGTCAAGCTGCTTGTTTGCAAAATTTGAGCCAGATCTGACAACTTTCTATTTTTAAGCAAGTATCACCTTCAGAAGCAGATTTTAGGGTTTGCATGTGAAGTTTTTCAGTGCATGTATGGAGATTCTTTCTGGGTTTTTCAAGACCTATGCGATGGTATAACATGCAAGATGAGATGACAACTTTCAACATTCTCGACTTCGAAGGCTAATTTTAGGGTTTGCATGTCTAGATATTTTTTGTGGGTTTTTTGAAAGCTTCGCAGTGGTATAACATGCAAACCAGGATCATGACTTTTTTCAGGAGCCGTCTTCAGAGGCTATTTTTAGGGTTTACATGTAGGGCTTTTCAACGCATGTCAAGTTATTCCTTATGGGTTTTTCAAGAGCTACACAGTGATGTGACATGCAAATAGAGTTGGTCACTTTTTCAGGAACTTACTATTTTTAGCAGATCCACTCTGGCAACCCCCCCAGCACTTGAATATCACAA
>VDFB02123994.1:0-11864 GCA_007258455.2 Sequoia sempervirens | reverse complement strand
AAAACCAATTTTCGTGGGAGATGGAAAAAGAAGTGCAATCTGATTCCAAAAAAATTGAAAAAAATATTTTTAGAATCTACAAACAAAATGTGACAAGACTCTAGTTTGCATCATCTTCAAATTCCTCGCGATTTAATCGCTATAGGTGCCCGAATGTGAAGATTTTGTTAAAAAAAAAATATCAGTGTCCAGTTTGGCCAAAAATTGTAAACCACTATTTTGGGATCACCCACCTATGTACACATAAAGAAATATATCACAATGGGAGAAAAAGAGAAAACCTCATGGGAAAAATCTCCTCTCCAAAAGAGAAAAAATGCAAACAAATATGTACATGTGAAAGAAGAAAGGACTTAACATGACCCCATAATGAATACTTATGTCATTAATTTATAATAGATATCCCCTTTGATAGGAGATAAGAAGAAATAGCTGCATGTTACCCATCCCCCCCATTTCCCACAAAGGAGTAGTCGAAGTGTCGATGGTATGAGGGACATAAATGATCTATATCTCCTTACAAAACAACATTTCCAGCTTTGAAGAAATATCCAATAGTGATTATAGAAGCCACTTCCATAACTGTATTTTAATACAAAACTGGAATCCAAATGTGCTCTAAAAGAAATGCTATTGTTTACATGTTAGAAAAAGACATCTCAAGAATAGGAAATAAATGCCCAATCAGAGAAGTAGAACCAAGAGAGGGAAAAATTTAAACTGCAATTGTAAACATAGATGTGATGACACCAATACCATCAAAGAGGTAATGCAAATATTCAAATGTGTCATCAAGATTTGCAATATAGACTCCACAAACAAAGATGATATGTTTGGTTGAAATGAGTCCCAATGAGGTGGATCTAGAAGAAAAATGATCCTACTACAAGAAATTTCTATAAGCTCTCAAAGAAGTAACATTGAAATTTGAAGTAGCAACATGTGATGATGGAGTAGAGATCCCAATGCATGTCATCTAAATACATTGCTCACCCTTGAATGAATTTTCCACACAAGATGTATGATGTGAACACCAAGTGTATCTACAAATCTGAGGTTAGAAGAATTTAGAAAATTGATCCTATTGAGAATGCAACGTTGTCTCAATTGATAAATTTCATAAAGTGCTTTTATATCATGAAGTCCCTTCAACATGCACTCATATATTGTATATATTTCCTTTCCATTGTAATCACATTTAATTTTAAATGAATTAGGATACATGATACAACTAGTAAAATTAAATGGAAAATCAAAGAGTTGCAATGAAGCATACCCAAAAAGATAGAACTTCTCCAAGTACTAAGATGTCCAAGTTATTAACTAGAACACATAAAATTGACAAACAAAATAAAAGATGCTTGGGGTTGTTGTAATGTCCCCTTATCATCAGTGATCAGTTCAATCACTCTTCAGCCTATTCCCGAGGCCCGTAGGTTGGTTGAGGTAAAATTAGGGTTTCCATGTTTGGAGGTTCTATGGCTTTTTCCTGGGTGTTTACTATTTATAGTAAATACTATTTTTTAGCAGTGGTCCTTTCGGAAATGCTTCAGTGTATTCTTTCTTGTTGGAGCAGTTGGTATTTTGGATGTAGACTTCCATATGCAGTATTTTTGGCATGTTTTTAATTACAAGGCATTAATGTTATAATTTGCAGTTGACCCCTTGGCCTAGGAAAATAACTTGAAGTTGTTCTTAAAAGGTGGTCTTGAAGGGGGACGCCTTCATGGAGGATGAATTAAATATTATTAAGTCTTTTAATGCCTTGGAAAAAATGGACGCCTTTTCTTGGAGATATTATTTTAAAATAAGTTTTAATGTGCCTTGATAAAGTGGACGCCATTTTGAGAAGTTAGAAGGTTTTGGAAATTTGAAAAGTCATTGGTGACTTTTGGCGTACCTTCTTGGGATTTGAAGAGTCTTCTAATCTTTTATAAAATGAAAGCTTTGCTCCAACTTTTCACATCCATTATGCTTATCATATTGTTATGTTGTCAAAATGACAAGTGATATTTTGCTTCGAGGATGCTACCTCCTAGCCATTAACCAATTTCATGTTTGAAATACAACACCTAGTTGGTCTTTTGCCACTTCTCATCCAGACTAGCAAATTGAGCTCGAATATTGAAGAATTTGTAGTTTTTTGTCAATTTTGAAGTTGTTGATGCACCTACAACTGAAAGTGAATTTTGCTAGCAATTTGTTGAATAAATTTATTCTAGTTCTGGGTATCTTTGCTATGCATTTGTAGACCAAAGGCGACCCTTCTTGCAAAGTGGCAGATTTTATTTTGAAGTTCTTGATTTTTAAGAAGCAAATCACCCCTCATGAAGGTCATACCATTCTTAGTGCATTGGAAGTCGTGCAAGAATTAAATTTTGAGTTTTTGATGTTTCTTCATCTGATCTTGGGCGCCTATCTTCCAATAGCACATTGGTTTTCGTTTCACGTAAATCGGAGGTAATTTGATGAAGTTATGAGCATTTTATGGTGTTTACAGTTTGTTGATCAGAATTCCAGAACTCTATTTTTATATCAGATTCATGAGATTTCAGTTTTGGTCTTTATTTTATCATTGGGAGAGTAAAAGAACATTGCTAGTATTCATTCTTCTCTTCTTAGCTTTGTTCTCTATCATTGTAATTTGTAATTTGCGTATTTGTGATTGTGTTATTAGTTTACTGCTTGGACACTCCGACTCGCCCCAGAGATGCATAACAGTACGGGATCAAGAGATGCGCATATAGGGGTAAGGTTGAGATTTAGTAGTACTAATCCAACCATTTTAAGTCTCTGCAATTACTTGATATATTCTCACATTAAGTACCCCTGGATGGTTTATCGCCAGTGTGGATAATTGAATTTGTATCTCTCTTGTACCCACTCTCAAGTGGTGAATCCCCACTTTTTAAGTGGATTCCCACCGCAGCGAAAGAATTAGTTAGTATGAATTATTATGGCTAGTTATCCGCCTAATTGTTTCAATTTCAATTAATAACTCTGTCATATGTTAGCACCTCGCCCTCACCAGGATCTTGAGTGCACATTCTTGACGTTGAGTTTGTTTTAGTTTTAGCTGCATTCCATTTTGTATCAAGTTGAAGCATAGGGATCCTCTAACCATATGCCCGCCCCTCTTCCTTAAGTGGTTTTAGGGTGCATTCTTGGTTAGAGTTTCTTTGATAGTTTGGAGTTTCGAGTTAACGCTAATCAAGTTGGCTAGTGTTGGTTTATGTTGTGAATTTCATCAAAAAAATTGGTTAGCATATTTCAGTGGTATCAAAGCAAAAGACCCTGCCATCCCTGCGGGTATGGTAGCTATCGTCCATGAGCGAGTGAAATCCACCAATCACCGTAAGAAATAAAAATCCCAGTGATCACTTAACGACCCGTAGAGAAGACATTTCAAAAAGCCAAGTAGATCTTGCACAAGGAAGTGCCGTAGGTGTTAGTGAAGTTAACGCCAGGAAATAATGTCAAACACAAAGAAAGCTTAACAGAGTACGAAGTTGAGAAGCAGTTTTATGGAATGATAGATATGATGTCCCACTATTGGTCCAATTTGGGACCAGTAAAACAACACATAATGCCTTCAGCCCAAAATAATGTTCAGCGGCTAGCCGGAGCTTTTTGAATGAAATACTAGTAATACAGTCCTAAGGTGAATGAAAGAGATAGAACGTGAGTCAGCATGCTGCAGTTCCCAGTGGTCATCCCCGTAATCCGCTTTTCCCATCTTCAATGGCCAAGGGAAGTGAGCAAATAACGCTGAAAGCTGCACCAACTTTTGTTGATGATGCACGTCAAGCTTACATGGAGTATGCTTCCTTACCTCTTAATTTGAGAGATGCTTGGACCTTTGATCAATACATGAATCAAAGGAGTCGAAGAAATGGAGGAAGGAATGAGCAACGTCCTCCTATGATGCCTAGAAATGATTTTCATCAAGCTTTGGGAAAGATAACCTTGGAGCATTTTGATGGAAGTAACAAGTGTACAGCCAGATCATGGGTGCAAAAATTGGATAACTATCTCTCTCTCAGACCAATGCCCGAAGAGGATGCAATTAAATTTGCCACATTGCATTTGGACAGAATAGCTCACGAATGGTGGACTCATGGATTGGTCACTTTGGCTATAACCCCATCCTCAATGCATAGCTGAGCTTCACAATGTTGGATCATTCGATATCAAGGATCCCGAAGCTGAGACCCGTGCAGGTAATGCTTAAAGCAAATGGTGGAAAATGGCGGCTGATTTTCAAAGGTTGTCAGTAATGGTGCCTAACATTACTGAGAGAAGACTTGTGGTTCTCTTTTCAGAAGGATTAATGGAGCCTTTGAAGGGATGGGTCAAAGCCTTTTATCCACTAACTTTAGATGGAGCCATCAAGAAAGCAAGGAACATGGAGTTGGCAGCCCCAAGGCCTAAGTTTCATTCGAAACCTTTCAGCCATAAAAAGGATAAAAAACATTCTTCAAATCTTCCAAAGAAGTTTCCACCAAAGTTATCAGAAAAGCTCAAAGAACAGCTTAGAAAAGATGGAGTTTGCTACACTTGTCCTGAACCTTGGGTTAAGGGTCACCGTTGCTATGGAAGAGGAAAAGCAAATCAAATGGAGGGCTATTCTAATTATGGATCATAATCTGATTCATCTGATCAACAATACAAATCAACAAGTAGTGAAGGTGAAGAAACTCTAGAAGAGAAGCCCGATGAGGTTGCAGATGGTAGTGCTTTTGCACAACTGTCAAGTTTTCGGAAAAATGAGTCCTTTCGGGTTCATGGAGTAGTTAATTCACAAAGGATTGTTGCTCTAATTGACATTGGAGCAACTCATAATTTTATTGATGAAGGATTAGTTGCTAAAAAGGGTTTGAAGATTGGAGAATTTGAAGGTTTCAAGGTAAAGGTTGCAGATGATTTTACTATGTCTTGCACAAGGAAGATTCCTAACCTCTCTATGCAACTGGGAAATTATGAGGTAAAAGATGATTTTTATGTGGTTGGAATTGGAGATACTGATGTTGTGCTAGGCATACAATGGTTGTGATCTGTTGGTGAGATCACATTGAATTTGCAAACTATGGAGCTAAAATTTTAGTCTAATGGAAGGAAGGTTCTTCTAAGAGGGATGTCAAATGGGGGTCCTCGATTGTGTCTTTTAAGAGGATGGAAAGGTTGATCTGTCATGATCAAGTTGAATGGCATGTTGAATGTTTGGTTCTATCAGCTAATCCAGTGGAAGAGAAAAGGCAATATCACCCTGATATTCATGCCTTACTTTCAAAGAAGAGCAAATTCTTTGGAAGCCTACCTCCTGGAAGACCTCCTGAAAGAGGTTCTGAGCATGTAATTGAATTAGAAGGAGCAAATCCCATCATGACTACACCATACCATTATCCAAAGAAGCAAAAAGATGAGATCGAAAAAACCATCAAGGAGCTATTGGAGATAGGTTTCATTAGACCAAGCAAGAGTACTTTTGCTTCTACAGTGGTGCTAGTCAAAAAGAAAGATGGCACAATGCGTATGTGTGTTGACTACCGTGCATTGAATCAAAAGACAATCAAGAATAGATATCCTATTCCTAGGATATATGAGCTTATTGATGAGCTCCATGGAGCTATGTTCTTCTTGAAGATTAATCTTTGTTCGGGTTACCATCAAATCAGAATGAGGGAGACGGACATAGAAAAAATAGCATTCAGATGCCATTTTGGGCATTTTGAATTCCTTGTCATGCCTTTCGGTTTGACAAACGCTCCAGCAACATTCCAATCTTGTATGAACAAGATTTTTAGACAGAAGTTGAGGAAGTTTGTGCTCATCTTCTTCGACGACATCCTCATTTTCAGTAAGTCATGGGAAGAGCACCTTAAGCATTTGGAAGAAGTGCTTAGTATTTTGGAAGCAGAATGTTTGTTCGCCAAAGAATCAAAGTGTGAGTTCAAGATGACAAAGCTATTATATCTTGGCCACATTATTAGTGCAAAGGGTGTGAAAGTTAATCCTGAAAAGATAAGAGTCATTCTTGATTGGCCAACTCCAAAGAATGTTTCTCATTTGAAGGGGTTTTTGGGTTTATGTGGATTCTATAGAAGATTTGTGAAAGGATATTCTCATCAAGTAGCCCCTCTCACAGATCTTACAAAGAAAGGAGCTTTTCTTTGGAACAAGAAGGCACAATAATTTTTTGATAAGTTTAAGCAAATCATGAGTACATGTCCTGTGTTGGCTCTTCCAGATTTTACAAAACTGTTTAAATTGCAATGCGATGCTTCAGGTGAAGGAGTTGGGGCTGTTCTAATGCAAGAAAAACATCCCATTGTCTTTGAAAGCTGGAAGTTGAGAGCAGCAGAAAATACTTACTCAATTTATGAAAAAGAGATGCTTGTCATCATGCATGCTTTGTCTAAATTTCGTCAATATTTGGTAGGAAGTAAATTTGTTGTTAAAACTGACCACAATAGTCTTAAACATTTTATGCACCAAAAGGATTTGAGTGAAAGGCAACAAAAGTGGGTAAGTAAGCTCTAGGAATATAACTTTGACATTGAATATGTCAAAGGGAAAAATAACATAGAGGCTGATGCTCTTTCAAGAAGACCCCATTTGCAGTCAATTTGTGAGCTTTCAATAGATTGGAAGGATTTAATTGCTACTGATTATGTTAAAAATCAGTTTGCAACCAGCTTGTTTGAAGGTCATTTGGATGATGAAAGGTATAAGTTGGTTGATGGTTTGATTCTTTATAAAGGTAGGATCTTTTTAGTGCCTGAATCTAAGCTTAAAAAGAAGATTCTACAATCTTTTCATGATGTTCCCCTTGCTGGTCATCAAGGGTTTTTCAAGACTTATAAGCAGATCCGTGAAAGATTTACTTGGAGAGGGTTGAAAGAAGAAGTCTTGAACTACATTAGAGAGTGTCCGACTTGCCAAAAGAATAAAAATGAACATTCCTTTCTAGCTGGTTTGTTGCAGCCCTTGCCAATTCCGAATAAAAAATGTGAGAGTATTGCAATGGATTTTATCATTGGATTGCCCAAGGTGCAAGGATGTGATTGTATCTTTGTTGTGGTAGATAGATTGACAAAATTTGCTCATTTTTATGTTGTCACAACTTCATTTACAGCAGCTCAAGTGGCTGAGTTGTTCTTTAGAGAAGTTTTTTGTTTGCATGGATTGCCTAAAAATATTGTCAGTGATAGGGACAGCAAGTTCCTAAGTGATTTTTGGCAAGAGATCTTCAAGTTGAGTGGGATAGTGCTTACTATACGCACTAGTTATCACCCACAAACAGATGGGTAATCTAAGATTGTTAACAAATGGCTACAAGGTCACCCATGAATTATGTTTGTGACAACAAAGAGTTTGGATTATGGCTTCATTTGAGAGAGTATTGTTATAACTCTTCCTATCATATGTCAATTAAGATGTCTCCTTTTATGGCTCTTTATGGATATGATGCTCCTAACTTTGTTGATTTAGTGTTTGGTGATAGTAGAGCTCCATAGGCAAAGGATATGCTTCAACAGAGCCAAGACATTTTGAAATCACTCAAGGAAAATCTGCAACAAGCCTGGGAAACCCAGCAGTCATGTTTGACCCGTTTGTTGTCCAGTTGGAGACATGGTTTGCTCGAGAAGGTTTCAAACCCACCACTAATCTTCCTTAAGAAGAGGGTGTTGAAAGGGAAATGCTTTATGAACCTTTCCGTGTTCCCGATTGGTGCTTCACAAGATGGAGCTTAAAAGAAAAGCAACATCCTTTCATGGTCACGCTCAAGAAGGTACTTGACACAATGTTGTGGTTATCAAAATTACCCATCGACGAGGAAGGTCGGGCTTGTTAATCTGTAAGAGGACTCCTGACGACCAGAGCAGAGCATCCCCAGCAGCATCAATCATGAAATGTTCTTTAAGTCAGTGATGGAACTTATTTCAAGATGCCACGTGGGAAGGAGAACATATTTTGTTGCATCCACCTTTTCGGTTGCTTGAGGACAAGCAATCTCGAGGAGGGCAGAAAGTAATGTCCCCTTCTCATCAGTGATCAGTTCAATCGCTCTTCAGCCTACTCTGGAGGCCCATAGGTTGGTTGAGGTAAAATTAGGGTTTCCATGTTTGGAGGTTCTATGGATTTTTCCTGGGTGTTTACTATTTATAGTAAATACTATTTTTTAGCAGTGGTCCTTTTGGCAGTGCTTCAATGTATTCTTTCTTGTTGGAGCAGTTGGTATTTTGGATGTAGACTTCCATATGCAGTATTTGTGGCATGTTTTTAATTACAAGGCATTAATGTTATAATTTGCAGTTGACCCCTTGGCCTAGGAAAATAACTTGAAGTTGTTCTTAAAAGGTGGTCTTGAAGGGGGATGCCTTCATGGAGGATGAATTAAATATTATTAATTCTTTTAATGCCTTGGAAAAAGTGGAGGCCTTTTCTTGGAGATATTATTTTAAAATAAGTTTTAATGTGCCTTGATAAAGTGGACGCCATTTTGAGAAGTTAGAAGGTTTTGGAAATTTGAAAAGTCATTGGTTTCTTTTGGCGTACCTTCTTGGGATTTGAAGAGTCTTCTAATCTTTTATAAAATGAAAGCTTTGCTCCAACTTTTCACATCCATTATGCTTATCATACTATTATGTTGTCAAAATGACAAGTGATATTTTGCTTCGAGGATGCTACCTCCTAGCCATTACCAATTTTGTGTTTGAAATACAACACCTAGTTAGTCTTTTGCTGCTTCTCATCCAAACTAGTAGATTGAGCTCGAATATTGAAGAATTTGTAGTTTTTTGTCAATTTTGAAGTTTTTGATGCACCTACAGCTAAAAGTGAATTTTGCTAGTAGCTCTTTGAATAAATTTATTCTGGTTTTGGGTATCTTTGCTATGCATTTGTAGACCAAAGGCGACCCTTCTTGCAAAGTGGCAGATTTTATTTTGAAGTTCTTGATTTTTAAGAAGCAAATCGCCCCTCATGAAGGTCGTACCATTCTTGGTGCATTGGAAGTTGTGCAGGAATTAAATTCTGAGTTTGTTTGTTTGGGTCAGATACAATGTTGGCATTGGTTTCGTTCATGATGGGATGGTTGGGTGGGTTGTGGTGTTTGGGTTTGGGTTGGGTTGGAATCGGTTCAGGGACTTGGGACTTGGGATTGATGGTGGAATTGAGGAATTCGTTCTTCTCTTCTGGCTTTGTTCTTTATCGTTGTGGTTGTAATTTGCATATTTTTGTGATTGTAGGGTTGAGTTTGGTGGTGCTAGTGACCGTTTAAGTCTCTGCAATTACTTGATATATTCTCACATTAAGTACCCCTGGATGGTTTACCGCCAGTGTGGATAATTGAATTTGTATCTCTCTTGTACCCTCTCTCAAGTGGTGAATCCCCACTTTTTAAGTGGATGCCTGCCACAACGGAAGAATTAGTTAGTATGAATTATTATATCTGGTTATCCACCTAATTGTTTCAATTTCATTTAATAACTCTGTCATATGTTAGCACCTCACCCTCACTAGGATCTTGAGTGCACATTCTTGACGTTGAGTTTGTTTCAGTTTCAATTGCATTCCATTCTGTATCAATTTGAAGCATAGGGATCCTCTAACCATATGCCCGCCCCTCTTCCTTAAGTGGTTTTAGGGTGCATTCTTGGTTAGAGTTGCTTTGATAGTATTTTGGAGTTTCGAGCTAACGCTAATCAAGTTGGCTAGTGTTGGTTTATGTTGTGAATTTCATCAAAAAAATTGGTTAGCATATTTCAGTTGAATCTAAAAAACTCATACAAATGGTTGAGAGGAGCTTGCCAATACCTTTTTAAATCCTACTTGTTTGCAAAAAATGAAGAATCTAGGGGAAAAAAAGAAGAGTTTGAAAGTTAAAATGGGTGATAATGGCTTTAAAAAATAATAAAATTTACTAGTAGAAAAATTCGGAAAAAATATCAGCACAAATGGAAAGTGCTCAAAACCAACATTTCTATGCCTATTCATTTGCAAAAATATTTTTTTTTTAGGATTAGAAAATTAATAAAATATCTAGCTATACCTTCCAAGCATAGAAATCAAGGAAACACAAAAATTAAGAGGCTTAAAATTTGAGGCGATTTCAAGAAACAATGTCACAAAATTTGAGGTGGCCATATTATTGTATAGAATTTTTTTGGCAAATTTTCTAAGACACCAAAAAAAGTTACGATATTTTTTGGCTCCAAACGCTATCGTGCCTTATGTGGATTTATAGGTTTTTAGGCCTTATAAGTGCAACCATGAGTTCTAGTTTGCACCAGAATGCACCATATGAAATCTCTTGGCTAAAACTTTTGAAAAAGAAAAAAGAGAATTATTTGGTGCTCTAATACTATGTAAGAGTTGTTGATTCAACCCCACAACAACCCACAAACCTACAATTAGAACACCTATTCACAAGAGAGAAAAAAATGACTTGCTATGACATCTTAGAATTCATTAAATGTAAAATGAATAATGATAAAATAGACAATAAGAAATCCTTTTTATAAAGATAAGGATGGAACCTTAGGAAAGAATAAGATCATGACATGTCTTCATCCTATGATATGAAATACAAAAAATGCATGACCTATTTAAGCTTAAGAATGCTAGTGCAAATAGAACCTTATAAGAAACTAATTAGGTAATATACCATATTCACACTAACAATGTGTTTCAACAATATCAAGGTAGAATATAAGTATAGTTGAAATTGATAGATTAGGAGCACATCTTAAAGATTTTACATAAAATAATTCATGCATCCCCACCCCCAAAGGAGTGATGTAATCCAAACCTATAGAGGGGTCAAATAGGACATAACAAGGCCATGTACCACCTTGCTACTCCTGGCTTTGTAAAAGAGAATGAACTCTTAAGCCTTATGCCTCAACTATAGACTAGACGTGGTAAGTAAATTCTGGGAATGATGCGAATCTCGTGCACTACTTTGAAGAAATGTTTCAGAAAACCTGGATGGCTTCTAAAACAAAGGTATGTAATGACACCATGAACACCACTGGGTATACTTCAAACATGAGACACTAAAGTCTCTAGCTTCCCCTAAGTGACCCATTCGTTTGCATGAGAGTAGACCCGCAAGGTAGCGATCAATGGATTTATGCTACTTACTTTCATTTAAATGCATACATATAGCTTGTCGGTAAATGTTCTTTAGGGTTGCCTTGAGTTCTCCATTGCGAGATTTGTCTCAAGGTAGGCCCCTCTAATAAAAAAGAAAGGCTTAGTGTTTTGATATTTCTCTTACACCCAAGATTGTTGAATGACACAAGGGGAGGATACATATCAAAGCACCTTTGGTGACCAAAAACTGCAAAACCCAAGATATTTCTCTTACACCCAAGATCGTCGAATGATGCGAGGGGAGAGGATACGTATCTGGTTTGCCAATCATGAAAAACATGATGGACAATACATCATAATTAGATTTTTAAGACCAAAATAAAGTGTTATCTATCTAGGAAATTTGTGTTTTAAAGCACCACAACCAAATGTTTAAGACGTCAAACACACATACAAATTCTTGAAAAGAAAATTAATTTTGAAGAAGGGGTTGCAAGCAAGTTGTTAGTAGTTTAATCTTGGATCTTGGAGTGTATTTGTGTTGATTTGATATGTTGGATTTCCTTCAACACAAAGCTTCCATGATTGCAAAAGCTTGATAATATGACCTGGAATGCAATGGTGAATGCTCAATTTTCTCAAGACTCATTTGGACATGATCACTTCAAATTCTCTAGATGAATTATGAGAAGGATGAGGGTTCTTTTATAGATTTGAAAAAATTGGATCAATGCATAGGTTTGAGTTAGAAACCCCACAAAGAA
>VDFB02123992.1:0-25398 GCA_007258455.2 Sequoia sempervirens | reverse complement strand
TCAAGAGAAAATTGATAGCTAAGTACTTGAATTTTATTTTATTGACACTTGATAAATTATGCAATATTATAGAGGTATTATGTTTCTCAATTGAAGTAGAGAAAGTGGTTGACATGGAAGTAAAATATTTTAGAAACTCATAAATGATACATATATAGATATATCTTCTTTATATTATCCTTGTAATTAGTTATGTATCTTCAAATATAAAAAATCAAAAGGAATCCAATGTGTAAAATCTAATAATAACTTATCAAAAATATCAAAAACATCAATAATAAAAAAATATATTAACTAAGAAGCCATGCAAGCATACAATAGTATATGTTGGTAAAACTATAATATATACAAGAAAGCAATATATGCATACAATGTCACATGTTAGTAATACCAAATACATGTACAAGAAAGCTATGTAGGAACATAAAAAAATCATAATATAATCAGTCCTCTCAACTAGGATGGAAGAGTTGATGGCCTTTTGATTATTGAGTAGATAGAGAGACAAGTGATGATTTTTTATTTTGAACCTACTAACTTGAACTCTTGTCTAACTTTTTGGAGCTCCACATAATATAATAAAAAATTATAAATTAATATAGAAAAAATTAATTATACAATGATATATAAGGGAATAATCACTTACCACCATTTGATAATTATGAACAATATATGAAAGAGATGAAGAATAAGGCAACTTGTATTATTAGGAAGGACGAGATGCCTTTATATAGCATGATGTCATGTTTGAGTCTTGAAACCCTCCCATATCGTCAACGCATGTGTCTAGGCTAACCATGTCAAGTTTCACTCCATACAAGCACAAATTGAAAAAAAATCAACGTTGACCCCATTCACATGTCACTATGCGGGGTCAACATGAGGAAATGCTAATTTTTTGGGAATGAAATAACCAAAGATATGATCAAAGAATATCTAATCATAAATAATCATAGATTAATTAGGATTTGATCATATGGAAATTTCTAGGAGAGCTACAATAGTTGTAACATCATGAATTAGCAACATTAAAAAGTACATCATGAATTAATTATCTAATGGTATAAAAATTAAAAACATTATGAATTAATTATGTAACCATATAAGTCAAATATAATTCTATCAAGAAATCAATATCAAATAGATAATATAATCGCATAACTCATACATTTCAATGTCATTGACCTTCTTCTTCATCCAACTCTTTGTTTATATCATCCAATCCAGATTCGACATTGTAAGGATTAGTCATATCATCATCGTCGTCATTGATATCAGTTTTGATAATGTCATCATCCACATGAATATCATCTTCATGAACATTAACTCCTACATCATCATGATCTAGTTCCTTTTCTTCGACATCTTCGTTAGGCACATCATCAACTAACCGTTGGTCATGATCATGATCTACATCATCTTCTAGTTCTTCGGTATCTTCTTCTTCCACCACATTATACTTTACTGGCCTTCCTCTTGGATCATGTCTAACAACAAATGACCAACCCGGTTTACCTGAAACCTCTGAGTAAAATACCTACTCACATTGGCTTGAAGAACATAGGGCTCATTTCCAGCTCACTCGATCGACCTTGTATTAACCATGGTAAATCCATTATCATGTTCAATAACAGTTCTGTCATGATCATTTTCATTCAATCGTATCCTATACCATAGGATGGAAAACATAATTAATCTAAAGGACTTAAAGTCACACTTGAAAGTATATCATCCAAAATCCCATAGTAATAATTTTTTGAGACTTCTAGATGTATGTCATTTAGTGATGAAACATTAGTCACCTAAAAGATCAAGTAGCTTATCCTTAATCACAAAGTTTTCTCGCGGTCATCCAACTTTTGATTCAAAATTTACAACCATTGCACCACATAGCCTTGTGGTGTTTCTACCCGCAATATGTCAAACATGTAAAAATTATTGCATCATCAATTGATAAACATATTTATTCTTGGCCAAATGTATGCAAAGAAAAAAAATCAACATATATATACATCAATATAATTAAAAATAATTAAATAATATGGGTGATTAATATATTTATACATACCTGTTTATCTCTTAAATCATATGCTAAATCAATTTCCCTTGGTGTAACATTGGAATCTCCATTACGATGGGCTTCTTTAACCAATGAAGCCACACCTTCCTATGTTAATGCACGATCGGATTGTTGACATCGTTCAATCCATACCATCATCCAATCAAGATTGTTTACACCATATAAATGTAGTGCATCCCACTCTCGACCAACTGTATAAAAAAAAAATGAAATTCACAAATGACGTATAATTAATTAATTACCACGGTATACGACTTATTTTCTGGAGGAATACAATACTAGTACTTTTTTATTAGTGATGAAATATTCTTTCATTTGGACTAGTTCTCTGTTGTTTCTTTTCAAGCAATTGAAGGAAATGTAAAATGCATTCTAATTAATCTCCATGACCATCTTATAATTACCTCTCACTTTCTTCAATCTACCTTTCCCCATCAGATACTCCCCTTTGAATTTTTTAATGGAGTTGGGATCCCAAATGTGATCTACATGGATCTTTGTTGCAAACTTAGGAAGATATTCAGTAATGTACACCATGGTCTGGTATACCATATATCCCTCCACCATAGAACCCTCAAGATGTGCTCTTTGTCTAATCAAAGCCTTCAAAAATTTTAAGTGTCTCTCAACCATCCACATTGACCTTGTGTTTACAGGTCCACACAATTCAATCTCCTCAACTTTGTGTATGAGGTAGTGTTCTTGTGCATTGAAAAATGTTGAAGGTAGACACTTTTGCATTTCACACATTAGACGAGGAATTTTTATCCTCCAATAATTTATATCTTTTTTATGGATTTATTTAGATGAAAGTCATCTACAAGTGATTCAAGGTGCAAATATATTAACGAGATTTAACAAAAATATACAATATATTACATAACAAGTAAAACAAATGGAAAATATAAGATCTATACAACGAATTAAACAAATATCTCTACTTACCTCATGTATTTTCCAAGATCATATATAACTTGCTTGACATTGTTGTCAGAGTTGTCTGGGAGAGATAGAGGTAGAACGTACTACAACAATTATAAAATGATCTTTTCATTATTTTTTCAAAACTAGTAAACATAATACATTGAAATGTACATACAGTATACAAATATATATAAAATATACTAGAATAATTACCTTAATGAAGGTATGTCAATCATGCGTTTTCATCCCTGACCCAAATTCACCTTTTTTTGTTATGATATTGTTTATGTTCGCAACAAATCCTGAGGGAAATTGAATTTTTCATATGACTTATTTTATAGCATTGCTTTGTTGCTCTGTTAATAACCAAGGAAGGGCGCTTATATTAATTTGGTCTCCATCGCTATTTAATTAAATGACATTTTTCATCGTACGACGGCCTCTTAACGCCAATTACAAATTTTAACATTTTTTTCTTTGTCATGCCTTCCATCTAATGGATTATTTTCCATAACGTTTATATTCTTTGAGCATGCATTGTGATTGGGGAACAACGACAATTTGTAACCCGCCATAAGAAGGAACTTTAACAAACAAATGTATAAATTTTAGTCCCCTCGGTGGAAGCCAAGGCCATTAATGCCTCGACGACCTTCACGTAAGATAGGTGCTGCAAACAAATTAACGAAAATAATTGTCAATTACGCATTTATCAAACAAACACAATATAAAATATAAATTCCAAACATATCATATACGATGGTGATAAATAATTTGATCCTAATGATAACATTGACGACACTTATTATATTCCAAACTTCCACAGTGAGGTCATTCTTCGGTTTTGACGTAGCTTCTTTCCATCAGCATGTTTTCAAAGAGTTCATTAATGATGCTTTTGTGCGTAGTTGCCTATACCACTAAACACCCGCTTCCTAAACTCAATGGAATCCACTTCCAGATTTACCCTAATTCACAAACTGTATACGCAAATTTTCCCTCTGCTTAAAGACTGCAAAGATGATATATATAATTGGACAAATATGTCAATTTTTAATTATATATACCTACTAGATTATTTAAAAAATATGCAATGACATCTACTTCATAAAATTAAATATCATTAAAGGCAGCTGGAACTATAACATATCACTAAAATGTGTTAGCCTCAGGCATCACTTAATTGTCCATGACAAAAGATTGTAGTTCGAAATTGAAATTTTCTTTGTCCCATTAGTCTGTAGACGCCATACATATTTACCACGCATTCCATAACTTTTAAGAACTCATCGAGCAAGAGACTCCTCGATATATACATTCATATCTTTAGCTTGGTACTTACCTAGTTGAATGAACATAAACATTGCATAATTATTATACCATTTTATTGCAATATATATAAATTAATGTACATGACTATTAAATGAAAAAAAAAAGTCATTATGCAACAAATAAGCATTAAAATCTAGACGCTACTTCACGCTTTTTGTTAAAATTGACGAACAAATACCAACAACCATTGCCAGACATATTCCCTCTTTATCGACATCCACGGAGGAATTTATCATTGATAACAAAACAGTACAACCAACAAATACCGATTCTCCAAACGGACGGAAGACCGCTTCACGCTTAACGAAGTTCTTTGAGATACGGTGTTCTTCTTTAAAGGTGGCCATTTTTCCATGTCTCTAAATGCGGACCATCCGCAGACATTCAAGCACGTCATCTCCACTTCTATTTACGTACTTCGGCACCTGCAACAGCGTTTTTGCACCTAAATAATCGCTACACGCTGAATAATGGGAATATAACGGCGAATCCTCAGAAGCGACCTTTTTGTTAATGATCTATTCGATATCTACTGACAATACGACATTCTGCGATTTTGTTGCAAATTCACGTTGTTTCATTTATATACATGATCATCGGACACGATCTATCATTGATACTCCATTCCAATATCTTCTATAACTATATAAATCCCCGCATTTGAAATGGCTTAAAATATTTGATGTACAGAACAAAAATTCACCTATCAATCTACAACAAAAACATAATTTGTTAATATAAATAATATTGATGGTACATATTTCATCATTTATTTACTAGTGATGAACTAACAACAAAAATAGATGAAAAGAGATGACATATATGACATACCTTAACATCCATGAGATTGCTATGTTGGATAAACCATTCATAACCTTCAAGTTCACTAGCAACAATATAATAGAGAGAAGAGTTGTTTGGGAGCCTTCATAAAGGGGCTTGTATGCCTTCTCAAGTACAGGTAAATCATGAACATCATCAAAGTCATCTCAATCATCATGATTAGCTGCGCCACTAAATGTGTCATGGATTAATGTATTTGTACCATCATCTTCAACTGTGTTTTCTAGCCATGATCTTCTTCCATAGGATCATTAACTTCATTTTCTATATTCACAACTCTATGTTCCTCCGCTTGCAAAACCACATTCTTCGGGTCGTAATAATCCATATCATGTGCCCTAGGGTGCCGCACCTTTATAATAATGATCAACACAAATAAACCATGATCATGATCAAGTGATTTTTCATATATATAAAAAATGTTAAAATGATATAAACATTTACAAATTCAATCGACATAAAGACATATAATGAACAACTTACAAATGGACGATAATCATGCCCCCCTCATTGTGACCATGTTGCCTACAATGTTTCTCAGCTGTTGTGATTAAAAATCTTCTTGTCTTTAAGCCCTTGCAATTATTGCAAGGACAATGACATTTCCCATCACCCTTTTTTTTCAATCTAGCCTACAATCTAGCAAGTGTCTTCATTTTGTTTACTAATATTATCTGACATGATTTTTCTTTACCAAGCTTTAATATTTAGATCTTCAAAAAATATCAAACTCACACTCCAATAATTTTTAATCATAGATAGGTAACAAAATCTAATAATTTTTATATTTTGCACCCAAAAAAATCGGCCTATAACCTCCACAAACTGTCACAAGTATAGCAAATTCGCAAGTAGGGAAAATTCGCAAGTATAGATAAATTGTCAAACTCACTTTTATTTATTAAAATTTATGCATGATGTTTGTCGAAAAAGTGACAAAAATCACGTTCGTCAAAATTCCAACAAAAGTCGAGCACAAATTTTTAAAATTTTTGAAAATTTCACATTAAATACACATGTACCTGATGATTCATCTAATTATACATCTTTCGTCAGAAATTTTTGTCGTATTTTGCAGCCAAATGAGTTAGTGGATCAGACATGTTGATTCCTACTCTTTTAGGCTTTATTTTATGTATTTGAAAATATTGTGTGACATTGTTTGTTTTGTTTGGGAAGTTAGTTCAATTGATTATTAGGGAAAGATTATTTAATTCTTTTATGAAAGTGAAAGGAAGCTTGTTGTACTTAGTATAAAGATCTATTTTTCTTGAAGTATTTATACATATTCCATATTAAGCAATGGATGGATATAGTGGGAATAAATACTATATTTGGGATATATCTTACATAGCTAAGGTTTAAAATAGTTGAGTCTTGAGTTACTATGATTTACTTAGTAGATGTGTTAGATAAAAATAGAGGTAGTAGGTTATTCCTGGGGTTAGGATAATCTAGTGAAGGGGATAGCCTATGCATAGGTTATGAATGATCAAATACAAATTGAGCTAGGAAGGTGGGTGAGCATGTGATGACCACTCCATAATTTTGGTGATGAATACTTTGGCCAAAGTACTGTAAGTTGCCACTAATAATACTATCAATTCATTGTGTTTCCAAATTTACATACTAGACATGGATTGTCATATATGTAGGTTGTAGCCATTGTATGATAGATCTAGAAATGTTTAGGAAATGTCTCCAAGCTCAAAAAAGGTCATGTTATTATGAGGTTACCAAACCAATCTCTTCGTCGAAGGGTGGGGCCATCTATTAGTTTGATAGATGTGTGGAGGACCGCAATTAGTCCAAGGTTCGCAGAAAAGTGCTTGAGTGATGCTTCTCCTCATTAGTTGACAACCAAGGTTTGAAGGGGGATTACTTGGACCATTCCTACATCTTTTGCTAGTAAGCTCAATGGAGCCTTGTATGTGTAGTGTGTATCCATGTCTAATATATATATATATAATTTATTAACAAAAAAGTGGAAGAAAAAAGCATTCAATAAATTTTTTGGTTGAAATCTTGTGATTTTTTCAAATAATAAAATTTTATACATTTTTTCAATTTTTTAAAGATTTGATATAATTGTAAAATTACATTCTTCTCATTTGCTTCAAACTTTATTTATTTTTAAAAATAATCTCAATTAAACATAAATTTATTTTAAAATTTTAATAATTTATTTGTGTCTATTTATTCATTTGTATTTCTCAAGTCCATCAATGTGCTTTTTTCTTGTGTTGTAAGACTATCTTCGAAATTAGAAATTGAGTGGATTATTTTTTTAGTGACTTAGATTTCATCATCAAATGCTAGCCAAATCCCATGTTTCAAGGATCTAAATAAATTCCAAGGAGGGACTATTATTTTTGGCTAAGAAGTTGTGTTTAAAGCACACTGTGAAGTGAGGTGGTTTCATCCCACCAATACCTAAGCCTCAAACAACACCCTTATATCATAGATTTGGTCCTCACATACTGCATGGTATATCGAGGACTCCCTTAGTTGAATTTTGTTTATTCCTAGAATAGGAAACCATCAACCATAAAGACTCATGCAATTAGGAAACACCAATGCAACACCTACACCATCAAAGTACATTATTATTTTGTTACTTTGAAAACTTTTAGGTTGAGGACATAAATCAACATCAACCTAACTTCTAATGTTGTCATCATAGTTTTCAACATTTTTCTTGGTTCAATGTCCATGTAATATACACAATTTTGTCATATGACTTCTCCATAATATTAAGCATCTTCTTCTCTCTATGCAACCAAACTTCTTTTCTTTGCAAAGGTACATCATAAGATAACTCCATTTGAATGCTACCACCTATTGAGGCTACCCATTTCTCACTAGCACTTAAACTAGTCAAGACTCAAAACTAGAGTCATATCTATGAATTGGTATTTAGGTAAAGGAGTGTATAATAGAATAGTTATCACATTGGTATTAGGGATGAAAGACATTACTTGATCACTACTAGTAGTAATAGATTTTTTCTTTACTACAATTGCAACTCCAACTTCTTTAGTTGCATTTGGATTTTTGTGTGGCATCTTCCTTGTCTAGTTTGGCATGGTGCTTCCTGTTGCAACCTTTGAATGTTTCGTACTATTGGATGGTATATCAACACATTTAGCTTTAGGGACATACCTCTTTTCAAAAGAGGCATTTGACATGTGCATATTTTTCTTTGATAGTGGCTTTATTGTACTCTTGTTTATATTCCTTTCTACACTATCCTTTTTTTGTTTTCCTTTATTAGTATGTGCAACTAATGTGTCAAGTGCAACTATATTTCTTTTCTGACTTTTAGCAATCACTAGAACAAGAAGATAATGTTGAAGTTAAATTGGATTAGTCACATTTGGATATGATTGCACAATTTTATGCAAACCTAAAAGACACAGCTCATGAAGCTAAATGTATTCTCTATACTATGAAGTGTTGCAATCTTGCCAAGTTCAATGAATATTGCTTAGTAGATGAGAAGTGTGCATATAGATTAGGTGAATGACACTTGGATGATCTTAAAAGATATTTTATGTTTTCTTACCTCGTAGCCTTAGTGAATGGATTCAAAACTATGTTAAAAAGCATAAAAATAAAGATATGGATGATTATTTAAATTAGTTGAACATAAAGGCTCTATACACTAGAAACTCATAAAACAAAATTTCAAAGATTTAATGAGTAATTTAGATGAATATAAATCTTCTTGCAATTTAAAAGCTTTC
This sequence comes from Sequoia sempervirens, assembly GCA_007258455.2. NCBI lineage: Eukaryota > Viridiplantae > Streptophyta > Pinopsida > Cupressales > Cupressaceae > Sequoia > Sequoia sempervirens. The sequence goes on along the minus strand of VDFB02123992.1, from coordinate 16,473 downwards.
TATAAAACAACCCCATCACTTACTAATTGGAGTTGTAAGAAAGATGACACTTGTAGTTGTTCTAGTAAAAATAAATCAATGTCTCATATTTATCCTAAGAAATTGTTCCAATAATCCCAATATAGGAAAATAAAGGGATATCTAAATTATTAATCAAGGCATTAGAAATATAAAGTTATTCCTATTCCAAAGAAAAAAAATTCAAAATTGAGAAAATTAACACCTAACTCTATTTTGAGAAAAGATGTCATCCAAAAGTAGTGCTTGCACATGTCAAGTGCTACACATGTGGAGGATGACACTATGCCATAAATTATCTAGGATTTTTTTTTTTTTCCTACGAAAACATTATGTGAAGATCCCCAACTACAAGCATGATAACATATTATCTTTTATGTAAAAGCCCTCTAGAATCCACCTTATCAATACTAGGAGCTAGTAGAAATTATACCATGATGAAGGATGCAATTATTAGAAAAAGAATTCTAAAAGGGAAAAAGAAAAGAACAGTCATCAAATGAAGAGGAAAGTGGTGAGGATATTATCACAAGCTTTTTGAAGGAAAAAATAAAGTTGAAGTGCAACTTGCTACAATTGAAAGCAAAGATGTGTACAAAAAGGCACAATACTAAAAAAGAAATCAAAGAAGCATCTAGATTATAGAAGCAATAACTTCACTCATTAAAAGAGATAAAAAGGAAATTGAAGGAACATATATCCAAAACTAAAATTCTCAAGCCTAGAACTCAAAGTGTTTTCATAGAACATGGTTAAAAACATCCCCAGTGAAGAAAGTAGAAAAAGATCCAAATCATTTCAAACAAAGCTGAATTAGAAGATACAAATATATCAACATCAGAAGAAAAAAATCTCAAGTTTTACAAATTTTGTAATGTCCAAATTAGACTTTGTTTACAAAGAACTTGGTAGACTAAAAATACTAGCTTCGGAACATCAAAAGGCCATTAATGATATTAAGAAAGGAATGATCAATTTAGAAGTGCTCTTCATAGAAGCATATTCACAAAAGGTTGTGCCATTTAAAAAGGTTTCAATTTTTAGACTTGTGAATAATTATACATATATCAATTTAGTGTCTTTGATTGGTGTAAACCTCATTCCTTTGATGCATTCTTAGATAGTGTAACCCCAAGATCCTTTGCCAAAACTAAGCTATTGCCACCACAATTTGGCAACCACACCCTATAAATGTATTTGAAAGTTCAATAACTAGAGAACAACAAAAACTAAGAAGATATGCACTAGGTATCCCCATTATTATCCAAAACATTATATTTTACATATTTTATACAATTTATGACATGGATTTGGATGTTCTATTGGGGAATATATTTGTATCCTTTATCAACCTTTCATACAAACTAAAAATTATATTTTCTTGACATGAGGAAACAAATTGATAAGATTCCAACTCTCAAGAGAGAAAGCTTTAATACAGCCCAAAGTGTAGAAAGGGAAGAATGGCTGGAAAAAATCATAAAACATCACCAACGTATAATACAATCCAAAAAAAAATAAAAAGGAGGAAATCATTGAAAAGTAGATGATTTGATAACAACAAAATAACAACAAATCTAGAAGATGACTAGATTATTTGAAGGTGGTTATAGTATAAATCTCCTAGAATTTTCTTCAAAAGAGTAACATGAGATCTTAATTTAACTAGAATGTCAAGGAAGGATTCCTTTAGAACCATCATTTATGCAAAATGCTTTTTTAACCTCTTGTCTACTCTTTTATTTACAAAAAAAAAAAGTAAACAAGAGAAAGGACTCTTACTTGGCTTAATAAATCCTCTACAAAGTAATTCATCAAGACACTCCATTATTTTTTCTTTTGTAGAGCTATGTAGATAGGTTGGTTCAGAGCTATCAAGCTTTTGCTTCTCATATAATATATTTGAATTTCATATTATATCCTTCATCTTCACTTGCCACTATAATAGATCTTGCCAGTAACCCTCAATTAGTTGGCTTCTTGGAAAAACACGTAAGATTGAAGCTTACTCTCACTTAGAGAGACACACACATGCAAAGTCAAGAATAAAAGGATTAAAAAAATGGGCAAGGTAAATCGTTATATCCACACATTAAATATTTGAATAACACATTATGGAATATAACTTCCACCACAAATTATCCAATTTAATTATTTAAGGGTTATTACCCACTTCTCACCTACTCAATAACCTCATTTATATCATAATGGCATATGGCTAAGCAAACAACAAATCATACATTGCTTCTTGATATAACTTGAACAGTTGTATACTCATCAATTCCTAGTGGATGTGAAAAATTCCTAAAAATTCCATGAACACATAAAACTTTGTTGTTGGCCATCTAGCCTAAGCCATGTTGTAACTCATTGTGTGATATTAGTTGTTTATACACTTGTCGAGTCCAAGAGAGGTTGAATGGAAACTCTACACAATTAAATGAATACAATTGTTCAAGATTTAAGATTTTGGGATTCAAAAACTTCAAAACTTTTAGGATTAAAATACTAATAACACTACAAAACATGTAAACTCTCAACTAAGGCAGCAAGTCAAGGCTAAGTATTTTTCTCGCCTTATGCTCCGTGAGTCACAATTAGCTCACAAGCCTTTCAAAATTTCTTTTTGTGTTTTCCAACAAGTACAACACAACATAATCTTCACAAATTTAGGCACCTTTTATTAGCTTTAAAATGTGATTATGGTCAAGTGCTAACTCATGACAAATTTTAACACAACACAACATAATCTTACACAAATTTGAACACCTTTTATTAGCTTTAAAATGTGATTATGATCAAGTGCTAACTTATGACAAATTTTTACCTGTTTGTTCTATAATCAAAAACTTATGACAAATTTTGGTAATAAAAGAAGTATCACATGAAATTAAAAAATTGTAACCCTTTAGCTCACCATATTTTGCCTCTAGATTGAGGACTTTAGTGCAATCACGTAATAAGACATAACATACCTATATAAAGTTTAAGCACTAACTAATTTTAAACTAAATACATTGGTGGCCCAAAGATAGGTGTCAAACACCACTCTAACAAGAATTTCAATTAAGTATCAAAAGAATAAAGACTTTGTTCAACTAATGTAAACAACACATGTGCAGGATTATAATTCCAATCCATTAATATAAATATTAGTGTTGAAATAAAGAAAACTATGGCATTAGCAGGAAACAATACGTTGATCATAAAAAAGTGCAAACTTCAAATTTTTAATTTGTTAATTGTCTAAACTTAAAGCCCCAAGCCTTTGATAGGTAGGTACCTTAGCCTACGTACTAAGTTCTAATCAATCGCCAAACATTTTTAAATAATTTTCATTCCTATAAGATATCTTGATAAATGCTATCATCTACTGTAATTCCTCGAAACAAAGTTTGCCAAAATAAGTAAATAGCATTATTGTTGTCTTCTCATTTCGGTACTTTGTAGATGATTAAGAAAAGAGTTTGCTAGCCATAGAGACCCAATCTTTTTCCTTTTCAAAATTCTTTTTTTGAAAATGTTTGATTGTATTATGCTCACATAAAAAATTGTATAATTAAAAGTACAAAATAGAATTGAAAGCAAAGATAAAATAATAGAAAGAGATATTAAATTGATAAATGGGATAAATAATCTTTGTTAGCCTAGAATAAAATCGAATGTAAAAGTTGTTGACCAACCCCACAATAACCCAAAGATCACTTGCAACCAAAACAACCTTACACACAAGAGAGAAGCAACGAAAATGCTATGAAACTGAAGAATTCATTAAATATAAAATGAAATTGGTGAAATATACAATGAAAACATCCTTATTATAAAGACAAGGATAAAACCCTAAAACATATTAAGATCATGGCAAGTGTTTAAATGCTATTATATGAGAAAAAAAAAAAAAAAAAAATGATCTGTACTTTTGATCATACACCAAAAAAATTCTTGTATGGTTGAGAAAAACATTAATATATTGTTAAACCTTTCTATATATAGTGATCCTAGAGATTGAATCCTATATTAATAAACCATAGCAAATGACTTGATTTTGCTATTAGGTTTGCTAGTAGTTGATTGAGTTTGAACCACTCAGATTCGGGTATATTTATTTGTCGAGTACCTCTACAAGATTATTGGACCTCAGCCTTCTAAAGACTCGTTTTTTAATTTCAATTAAAAGCATTTGTGTGTCCCCAATACATTATACTTCTTTTATGTCAATTTATAACACGTGTGTATCCCCAATACATTGTACTTCTTTTATGTCAATTATTAAACACGTGTGTGTCCTTGATACAGTTATTCGGTTATGTTGCTTGAAATGGTTGATCATATGGCATTTTTTTTAATTCATGTGAATAAGATTTGTGAATTTCGGGATACTTTCTCATAATCTAGTTTAGTTGGCAACTGGTTGTCTTACGTTGGAATCAGAAGCAATGGAGTCAACTTGAAGGTGCTTGAATTTCTTCTTTTATGAACGAGATAAGCCCGCATATAGTTTATGCCTCTCGTATCGAAGGAATGTACCTGTTTGAAGAAGAGATTGTTTTCAAGTTTTCAAGAATCCTACACTATTCAAGCAGACTGGAAGGCATCCAGATTTTGTTTCGACAGTTCCCATCAATCACCTAGTGGTAGCTGTTGAACAATGCACTTAAGCACACTGAAGATCAACCAAACATAAGGCCTAAAGCTAAGTTTTAAGTCAACATTTTAGTTTTCTGTGGTTTAAGCATGCACACGTGAATGTGGGATACCAATTATTAGTTGAAAAACTGTCGTTTCCAACATCCAACAATATTTTTGAAGATTTTGTTTTATAAAAATCATGGTGATTGCTTCATTCCAAACATGATTCTTATGTGCATTTTAAAGTTATTGGAACTTTTCATCAGACAAATGCAGAGACTGCCAGAATGAAATTCATGAATTTTGATGCCCCACGACTAATAAAAGACAATGTTTAAGCATGCAATACATGGTTTTTAAATAAGTTCAGATACCGGAGAGAGCAAAGTTCTCTATTCAAGTTGCAGATTAAGCACAAATCGTGGAGTTCCAAAAGCTCCAAGTCTAGAAATTTTAGCTCATTAATACTTTGGATAATTAACACTGCAGTTACCAAAAATGCTCATTACATATTGTACAAACCAACAAAGCTCATCAGTGATGAGAAAATCTTAGTATTTGACTAACGTACTAAGTAACAAATAATTAAAATAAACATTAAAATTAGATGCCAAAAATACTCATTACATAAAACACAGGTTTTTGAAACAAAAAGCCTGCACTCTCCATGGAATAGTTAATGAATTAAAGAATAAACGAAGTCTTGATTTACAAAGTTTTAATTGTATGAAGCTTATAAAGGATGCCACTTTACAATTATAAAATCAAGCTGTTTTCAGATTTAAAACACTGAGTGTCGTTTTGGATTTAGTAGACGACCAAAAGATTTTGTGGCATACTAATTTCTCAAGGATCCCGCTTTACAATTATAAAATCAAAGCTGTTTTCAGATTTTAAACACTAGTTGTCGTTTTGGGTTTAGTAGCCGACCAAAAGATTTTGTGGCATGCTAATTTCTCAGCAAGCGTGTGTTTGAAAGCATTATTCTTGCTACTTCACAGCTTCGCCTTCAAAACACTTATACATGCATGTGAAAATTTTGATATACAATTCGCATTATGACTCTTTGTTAATTGCCACTTACATACTTGAAGTATAATTACTTTTATATCCGAATTCATGGACAACACCGACGCAAATAAAGCACTATTCTCACTTCAGTAAGACTTTAAACCGCATAGTTGTGTAAAACCTCCATAGTTACCTTTGCCACACAAGACAAGGATCTCCAAAAATAAGCGGCATGATCTTGACTAGAGCACAAAAATCATGATAAACTCTCCTTACAATAACATGCTTTCACCATCAGAGGTACGAGATTCATGTCCTCCATGGTTTGCACGGGATTCACGAGCAAGCTTGTCTTTCCTATTGTATATCCTGCAAATTATCGCATGTTTTCCCTTTAGTTTAAGCATGCAGAACCAAAAACAGTCCAGTGATACACTGTCAATCTGCAGGAAAGAATTAAAAATTGCATGGAATTGAAGCGAGAAAATTGTCATCCTTACACAAATATTGAGGAACCTTGAAACTCCTTGTATTGCCAATAAATATTTAAAGACTCTTAAACATAAGTAGCACCACATATTGAAGAGCGCTAAGCTTTATGAGGGAAAGGATTCTGGTTTTTGAAGGCTCAAAAAAACTCCCAAACAAGTTGGATGATTTCTAGAACTTTCAACTACAAAAGCCTACTGGATAGAGATATTAAATCAAATAAATCAGAAACCTCGACATAAATTATATTTAAGATGAAGATTAATTATCGACCAAGATTACATGCACCAAAAGAAAACAATAAAAGCAAAATTCCTTGAGATGTATAATGAGCAATGATCCTTGTAACAATTAACGAAGCCTTATCAAGTAATAAGTTTTAACTTTTTAAGACATGTATTCTCTACAAATTGCAGTAAACTGACTTCAGCATTTTAATACTGCTTTCTTTTATGGTTTCTCTTCCAATAACTAAGCTCTAAATGAAGAACAAAATCACACTTCGCCTTTTCATAGAATACCACCTGTAATTTCTCTGTCCTTTACCAATTCTCTATCATCTATCGCTGTTTTCGGGAAGCTTCTGAGACCTATTAATCAGCATACTCTCATAAAGCTTCTCAGAACTACATTTCAGCTTTATTGAGAAAAGCTATCGATGTAACTGCAGCATGCTAGAACTACAGTATGATTTGTGGGTTCTTTAAGAAAGCTAAACTGTTCCTCATGTTAAAATTCTTCTGGAAGAGGTTTGAGTACAGAATTTAGTGCCATAAGGAGAGATTTTACACCTGGGTTTATGGGCCTCTCTCTTTCTATACATAAATGAAAAGATCTAGTTGCTAAAAACTGAAGCTTTCTGACCCTGTTGATATTGCTTATGAAAAAGGATTGCTTATTTACAGAACCATGAATAAATAGTGTTAATCATATTTAAGAGTTACAAACGGTGGTATTGTATGGATTTCTTAATTTTCTCTTCCTACAAAATTTTGGTCTGACTTCCTTTCAACCAATTTGCAACAATATAGAGAAAATAGGTTGCAGCTTCTGATCTCATCATCCATCAAGCTTTGTTCAACTGTACTCATATTTGTGTCGAACATTGACCTCAGTAAGCCTTTACCTGATAATATTGAGCTATATCTTGTTATGGCATCTGAAAACAGCCCACAAGTGATGGAAATACCATTTTAATATATGCAAGGCCATGAATATAGTTGTTTGATAAGACTTTGTCCTTAGTTTTAGCGTGCTCTTTCCTCTTTGGAGAATCTTGCTTCTCAATTGCCTTCTCAAGGACATTCATCTTTTCAATCAACTCAGCCTCTTAAGATTACTAAGACCTAAAAGAAGAAAATTTAGCTGTAACAACCACTTTCTTCTTTAACTCTGGATATTGCCAATCAATTTTGGAATTTAGAACAAGATGAGGAGCTAGAGTATAGCCCACAACTGCTCAGCCTATTGCCTCTGCATATTTGTCTAAGAAATACCAGTTTGGTATAACATCCAGCTGGACAAAAATGGGAGTCGCCTTCAGTTTAACCAATCACTTACATAAGATGCAACTCACCCACCTGTTCGCAACCTGTCTCCAAGCCTCCAACACCATCACATAGCCTCTTCTGCTCAGCTGCAGTAATTGATAAACATATGCCAAATAAGGATACTAGTGCTGTGTCTTCTAATTAATGAAAACTCAAACGCTGAACAGACAGTCAACTTCAATATGCTTGGTCCATTCATGAAACACTGGATTAGAACAAGCTTGAGAACACTCTGATTGTCACAATAGAGGACTATAGGTTGATTTTGAGGTACTCCCAATCCTTCTAATATACGACGTAGCCAAACTGCTTCACAAACTGTTGCACTTGTTGCACGATATTCTGCTTCTATCGACAAACGAGCAACTGTGACTTGCTTCTTACTTCCCCAAGAAATAGGTCTTGAACCTAAGAAGAAAACAAATCTAGATGTGGATTTCCTATCATCAACAGAACTTGCATAATCTGCATCTGTATATCCTGTCAAGAAGAATTGATCATTCCTTTTATATTCCAATCCATGATTCACAGTACCTTGGATATACCTTAGTACCTGTTTTGTTGTTTTCCAATGACACATCTTTGGTTCTTGCATGAATCTTGATAGATAATTAACAGCAAAACTAATATTTGGTCTAGTGTAAGTCAAGTAAATCAAACCTCCAATCATTTGTCGATAGAGAGTTGCCTTCACTTGAGGGGATGGATCAGACACAGATAACTGCAAACCTGATTCCATGGGTGTAGACATGGGTTTGGAATCCGTCTTCTGAATTTCTCAAGCAGCATCTTAGCATATTTTCTTTGTGATACAAAGATATGGTGATTTGTTTGCCATACCTCTAAGCCTAGACAATAGTGCAATAGCCCGAGATCTATCATATCAAATGCCTTCTTGGGATCATTTTTGGTTGTCTCAACCATTGTTTCTGAGCTGTTTGCCTACGGAATGGGATTCAAACTCTACGTACTACTGGCAAACTTGTAATAAACAGAACATAGGAATAACAGTAAACTGAAAGATATCATAATGAAATGCCAGAAACTTTATTCATTCTCAGGAATATCATGTACAAAGAGTATCACAATGCTTACAGTATAATCATCGGCAACAAAACTCATTCATTACTATCTTCCGACTACATCCACCCGACTACATATAACGCTCGGCGGTGGTTAGACAACCAACCGACACGACGTTTCATAACAACATTACATTAACATTAATCTAAACATATTTTCCCGAAAGTACATGACATTACATGACATTATTATTCTTTACTAACTATTGTTTTATTTGACAATTGGCCGACTACGACCGAGGCCGACTACGGCCGACAACAAAGTAAAATATCCGACTAACATCATCCCCCCCAAAAAGGAAGTCGTCTTCCAGACGACATACATACACAAGATAAGATTACTGAGAAGTAGGGGGAAGGGAGTGCGTCCCTGGATGCACAGATGACGTCGGAGTGGTGGAAGAATGCTCTGCTCTCAGGCGCCTCAGCTCCTCCGTGCGTGTGCGAAGCTGCCGATCTGCCAGGATCTCCCTCTCCCTCGCCGCCTTCACCATCCGGGCTGCCTCCATCAGTTGGCTCTTTGCCTGCTCTGCTTCGGCCTTCTTGGCCGCCAATTCTACCTCTTTTGCAGCCAACTGGTCCTCCAATGCTCTCATTCTCTGCTGCCATGCTGCCTCTTTCTGCTGTGCCTCCTCCTCCAAGGCTGCCACCCGAGGCTCCAAGATCTCCAATCGGGCTCCCCTGTCACTGGCGAGCTGAGATTGCTCAGTCAAGTTATCCTGAATACTCTTGATGGTCGCAGCAGACTCAACCTTGACCCGCTGAAGAAGTCTATAGGCATCCACTCGGCGAGATACTGCTACCTCGGTGGAAAATCTTTGGCGCTTCATCAGAAGAAAAACATCTCGGAATGCCAGCTCGATGTAGTATAGACTCTCCAAGACGCCTGCATCCCGTCCTACTAGCCTCGGTGGCCGACCCCGCCAGGCTCTCATCATAGCAGGAGTCTCTCCTGCTGGCCACCCCTCGCCAAATATCCGTGCAAACTCCGCCTCACACCCCATCTACACAAATCCCCGAATGCGGTGAACCTCCTGGCCTACCAGAGGCGATCGGCCAATCCTCAGGTCCCTGGAAACCTATCCCACGCGGATCATCAATTTGCCCATGTGCTCGAGCTCCTCCACATATCGCTGTACCGTGCCTACTGGGTCCGACGGGTCCAACTGTGACATTTCCACGACAAAGCCCTCTGTGGAAGCACCCTCCTCGTTCTCCTCATCATCAGAAGGTATACAATGTTCTGTCTCCTCTTGGGGCGGCTCCCCGACTACCGGCTGAGGCTCCTGAATGGCTGTCTCTGGTGCCTCTGCTATGCTCGCCTCCGGGTGTGCAAGTGTGTCTTCGCCGATCCTAGCCGCCTCACTCTGCTGGGTGTGAATGATCGGCCCCTCCTCGTCCCCTTGTCCCTCCGAGGGACTCTTCTCCTGCTGGTCTGGCTGCTCGGCCACGTCCAAGGTGAGGCCCACCGATCCCAGCCAACTATCGATCTGTGCTACCCCGGGTGCTCCTGGGGCTGGAGTCGTCTCCTCAGTGGCCTCCGTCAATCCCCCAGCTCCTGCTGCCGAGGTTACCACTCCTGTCGCTGCCGATGCTGACGGTGGTGTAAGAGAACAAACCGCTGGCAGTATCTCAACCGAGGCAGTGGAACCTGCCGCCGATACAGTGAGTGCCCCCTGTGATGTGGTGGCGAGAGGTGCCCACCCTGGAGATGCTCCCGGTAGTGAAGCGGCTACCCTCAACATCCGCCCGGCTCCAACTGGCGCAGCAGGGAGGGTAAACGTGACTGAGTGTATACTCTGGCTGGCTGGCGGTGCCGGAAGAGTAAATCCTGCCGGCTGCAATACTGGTATATCAATCTCGCCTGCCTCCTGACCCCCGATGGCAACAGGCACCTCCTCATCGGCCGGTGGACTCGACTCCGATGGCGAGGAAGATAAGTCAATAGGCTCCTCTCTGTCAGATGCGTCGCTCTCCTCCGAGGCCTCCTCCTCTGATGCTCTCCTCCGAGGCCTCCTCCTCTGATGTTTCCTCTTCCACCGATGCCTCCTTCCGTTTCCTCTTTTTCCCCGAAGCTATGCCCTCGCCTGCTTGCTTTACTTCCAGTTCCGACCAGTAGAATACGGTAGACCATCCCGGGTCCAGGTGAGTGAGTGGCCGCAACCGACCCCAATTGCCCTCGGGCACCTGTGTGTGCACGGCATCCAAAAAGAGAGCTATGGCATGTTGAGTCATATAGAAGGCCTTATGCCTCTGCGCTAGAAAATCCCTTATCCGCTCTGTGAGTAGCCTCGCCCAGTTGTATACTCGGCCAACGCGAAGTCCGACCATGAAATCCACCTGCCATAAGGCAATGTCCGACGCTCGGCTAGCCCCTGTGAGTCGGCACTTCATTAGGTCAAGCATACATTTCCATTCTGCTGTTGCTAGGTGGTTCTTCCGGAGGCCTCGATTGCCAGTATTCCATATGGTACGCTGTTCTTCGGCTGACAAGTCGCTTCGGCACACTTGCTTGACCAGCAGTTCTTTGTGTTCCTGCGTCATTTTCTTGGGTTTATTAACCCCTATTCCCGGCCGGGACGCCAATTCGGCCAAAGTCCCGAGGGCCGTAATGAAACCGCTACTTGGCAACCTCTGTAATCAATGACGGACTTGTGCGTATGTCTGCAGTAGTTCTCCACCATCGCCTTCAGCCAAGGCTCGAACTCCCGAGAACTGAAAAAGGGCACGAGCACAGCCTTGTCCACCCGAGCGTGTCGAAGCGCAACCTTCAGAGAGTGGTCGTCGGGAGTGCTTCGCCACCATTGCTTGCACTCGTTGCCGGTCAGGTTCTCCCATGTCATCGTGTCATCGGCCTCCATCTTTTTTCTCTTCGCAGCCGAGGCTACCTTTGGCTGGTACTGCATCGCCTTCTTGCCCTTGTCCATTTATCCGCTGGGCCTCGCTATTCCAAAATTACTTTATAACTTCGGTGATCGCCAAATTATGAAATCGCCAATCACGGCGGCGAATCGGCCGAATTAAGTTAAAACCCGAATCGCTGAAATTGCCGAATCGCTGATGAAGATCGCTGGATTGCCAAAACCGCTGAATCGCCGGGCGAAACCGGGCCGAATCAGCTTAATTGTTCTCGGCTGTAGGCCGGTGACGGTTTGAAGATACTCTGAAATTCGTACAATCTGAAAGTACTGTGAATTCCGTGTAAGTTTTCCTGAATTGCTGATGCCGTACGGATTCTCTTGCAGTGCTGAGGCCGTACGAAATCCCCTGAGGCAACTGATGCCGTACGGATTCTTCTGTGCTGAGGCCGTACGGATTTTCCTGAGGCAACTGATGCCGTACGGATTTCCCTGAAGCAACTGATGCCGTACGGCTAGGACTTCACTGAGCTGCCGTACGATTTGACCCCTGGCACCAATTTCAATCTGGAATAGCCGTACGGTTTGGGACTTCACCAAATTTTCCAGTTGCAAAGGCCGTACGGTTTTAACCTTGGCGAAATTCTTCACTTGCAGAGGCCGTACGGATTCTACTGACAACTTCTCAATTTGCAAAGGCCGTACGATTTCTACTGGCAAATAAAATGAATACTGGAAAATGTGACAATACCGTACGGTTTGAAGGTCCCTTGGATGCCGTACGATGCCAGGTTCTGAGTGCCGTACGAGTGATGAATGCCGTACGTCCTCCACAGGCTTCAACCCTTGGCGTGCTGTCTGAAAAATAGAACCCCGTACGATTTCCTTTCCTGGCGAATTGTGCTGAGTGTAAAATCTTTGATGCCGTACGGCTTCCTTCTCTGTTCTGTGATGCCGTACGTCTTCCTCCTCTGTTCTCTGTTGCCGTACGTCTTCCTCCTCTGTTCTCTGTACGCCTCGGCAACTGATAAACTCGTGTAAGCTCGTCCTCCCTTCTTCTTCTCTGTGCTCTTGTCTCCGACTTGTGGCTTCCTGAATGGGCCGTAGGGTATGAGGTTTTATATTTATTTTATTTTTTTCCTTACTCTCCTTCACCCTTGGCCGTACGCCTTGCTTCCTTTTCGTGTTTTGACATATTTTAATCTTCTTCCCTTTACTCTTGCGTCTTTGACTTTCCTCATTTAATTTCCCTTTTGGCCTTTTAATACTCCAGGCGTTTATTTTAATCTTCCGTACTTTTCTTAATTTAATATTTCTTCTGATGGCCGACTTTTTTAATTTATCATCTAATCTATTCTCCCTTCGTTTGCTTTCTTTTCTAACTTCCCCTTGGTTTCTTTTAATTTTCTCGTCTTTTTCTTTTCCTTCCCATACGCCTTGCTCTTCTTTACTTACTCCGTTATTTTCTTTTATTTTCATAGCTTCTTTTCTATTTATTTTTATTTTTTTCCACTTCCGTTCTTTTTCTCTCTTCTTTTCTTTTTAATTTTTTCCACTTCTGTTCACCTTCTCTCTCCTCCCTTCTCTCTTCTTTTCTCTTTATTCCTCTGACTTCACTGTGTGTCGGGACCTTTAATTCTGAAGTGTAATACCATTTACATGTGTGTGGTGGCCGTTTATAACATTCTTCCTCGCAACAGGTTCCTAAATATTCTATATCAAACCATTTATCCAGTAAAGGGGCAGGACCAATACCTCGAAAACTTCCGTCGACGTACCTTCCGCCGTACTGTTGATACCACGTAACATCGTCGCCTTGTACTGTGGGCGGTCCCGCCAGGTTAGGAATTATTCTCCAGAGTCCATCTTGAGTTGTGATCTTCCTAACCCTTGGTATTTTTCTTCTTTCTCGACGCATTTGTTTTAGGAGATCTTCTGTATATCCATCTACTGTTGACACGAACGTATCTTCTGTCTTCAACACCATCTTTAAACAAGGAGCCTTCTTCTCGAAATAAGCATCCCATTGCTCATCAGTCCATTCCTCCTCGTCATCTTTTTGCAGTTCATCTTGTTCTTCTGCTTGGTTCTTCTTTTCCGCTTGGGCTTCTGCGTCCAAGTCCTTGGCTATATATCCCCGTCTTATTCCTTCATAAGGGGCTACATAGTGCCAATGTCCCCCCATTCGACGCCACAATGCAGGGGTTCCGAAAACTGCATTGGTCAAGTGCTTGTGTATTCGTGGTACTGCAATTCCTTCTACTCGCTTTTCTGCCAACCTCTCTTCATTTATTTGATCTCGCCCTGATTCTGCCCAGACATTGTCTGCTACATAACCAGGACCTCCTAGTCCCCAGTCTTGTTCTCTCGGGCCTTCACTCTGCACAGACCAATCTTCCTTTGTTGCATAGCCCAACATGTTTATGGCGATAGTATTCTTCTCTTTTCTCTCCTGGTATGGTTTTAGCTTCGATCCGTTGATTGCCTCCGGTATCAATGAGCCATCGAGATTTTCCAATTTTATAGACCCATTGTCACCTACTTCCCGAACTCGGAACGGTCCCAACCAACGAACTTTAAACTTCCCTGGCTTGATCTCGTTACGGCCGTTATACTTCAAAACTAACTGTCCCGGTCGGAAATTCATCCGCCGGAGATGCTTATCGTGCCAATACTTCCGTCGCCGTTGCATGTTCTCCGTTGCCCACTGTGCCATCACTCTTCGCTCGTCCAGCTTATTCAATTGGTATAGTCTTTCTTTCAAGCTTTATGTATCGCCCAATCGGTTCTCCACGGCTATCCTTAGACTTGGTACCATATATTCCATCGGCATCACCGCCTCCTGACCGTACATTAACTGGAAAGGCGTGTGGCCCGTTGTTACCTTGTACGTTGTACGATATGCCCATAGGACGGCTGGTAACCTTTCTTCCCAATCGGCTTCTTCCACGCCACATGATTTGTGAATCACTGACACGAGCACCTTATTTGTCGACTCCGCCTGGCCATTAGCTCGCGGGTAGTACGGACTGGACAAGTTGTGAAAAATTCGGAACTCTGTCGTCATCAACCTGATAACATGATTGACGAAGTGCCCTCCACGATCACTCGTAATCCGAATGGGGATGCCGTACCGTGTTACTATCTGCTCATAGATGAATCTTGCCGTACTTTGTGCTGTATTATCTGGCAATGCTCGAGCTTCAGCCCACTTCGTCAGATATTCTGTAGCGACCACAATGTATCGGCATCGATGCAAGTGACTCACCTTCAATGGTCCGATGAAGTCTAACCCCCATCGTTCGAACAACTCCTGAGGCTGTGAGGGATGCAGTGGCATGAAATCCCGCTTCAATGGTTTCCCGACCCTCTGGCAAGTGTCGTAGCCTACCACCCATTCTTTGGCATCAGTGTGCATCGTCGGCCACCATAGACCTGCCAAGAGAATTTTCCTTGCTGTAGCATCAGGTCCCATATGGCCGCCAGCCAGTCCTTCATGTGCCTCTTTTAGTACGCCGGGTATTTCTTCCTCGACGACACATCTCCGGAGGATCTGGTCGGGTCCCATCTTGTAGAGTAGCCCATTGATCAGTTGGAATGTCTTACTTTTCAGTACGATCTTTCTCCTTTCGGCTGGTGGCATATCACTTGGGAATGCGGATGTGGACAGATAGTCTCCAATCTTCTCGTACCATGACGGCAATATTGCAATCTGAAATAAATGTGCGTCCGGAAAGTCTTCGTTCACCCCACCCTCTGCAAGTTCACCCGACCGGATTCTAGATAATTGGTCG
Source organism: Sequoia sempervirens (assembly GCA_007258455.2). Lineage (NCBI taxonomy): Eukaryota > Viridiplantae > Streptophyta > Pinopsida > Cupressales > Cupressaceae > Sequoia > Sequoia sempervirens. The sequence goes on along the minus strand of VDFB02123992.1, from coordinate 1,042 downwards.
GCAATAACATGGCTTTTTCCTGGCCGTACGATGATGGTGAACGTAAATTCTTGCAACAGCAGTAACCATCTACTCACCCGTCCTTGGGTAATCGGTTTGTTTACCAGGTACATCAAAGCTTGGTGGTCCACGTAAAAAGTGAACGGCGTGGCGAGGAGGTAATGCCTGAACTTCTGTACGGCATACACCATTCCCAGTGCCTCACGCTCGGTCGTACTATAATTCCTTTCTGCCTTTGAGAGTAGCCGGCTGGCGAAGAATACTGGGTGATCCAACCCGTGCGCTCCCACTTGTGCTAGGGTTGCTCCGATGGCAAAATTAGAAGCGTCTACATGTACGTGGAATTCCTTATCCCAGTCCGGGTACATTAATATGGGTGAGCTGACCAGTCGCTCCTTCAGTTCCCGGAATGCCTTCTCCTGTTCTTCGGCCCACACGAATGGTTGGCCTTTCCTCGTGAGTAGGTCGAGAGGGTACGATACTTGGGCAAAATTTTTAATGAACCTCCGGTAGTATCCCACATGGCTGAGGAAAGACTTTACTCCAGTGACATTCTCGGGAGCCTCCATCTGCACGATGACTCGCACCTTGTCAGGATCCGTTTTCAACCCAGCTTTGCACACAATGTGTCCGAGCAACTTCCCCTGCGGTACCATAAATCTGCATTTCTTCGGATTCAAGGCAAGGCGGGCTGCTCTACACCGTTCCATGCACTCGCCTAAAGCTTTTAAATGTTTTTCTTTGTCACTATAGATCGACCAATCATCCAAGAAGGCTTTGAAATTACCTACTGACATTTTATCAAAGATGTGGAGTATAATCCTCTGAAATGTAGCTAGTGCGTTGCATAATCCAAACGGCATGCGGTTGTATGCGTACACCCCATCCTCCACGACGAATGTAGTCTTTAATTTGTCCTCCTCGGCGATACTGATCTGATTGTAACCCGAGAAGCCATCTAGAAAGGAGTACATTTCGTGCCCGGCAACTTCTTCCAGAATCGAGTAGGTGAAGGGAATGGGAAATGGATCCTTGATAGTCA
>VDFB02123991.1:0-22198 GCA_007258455.2 Sequoia sempervirens | reverse complement strand
TATAGAAAAAGTAGCCCTGTTGCTCTATTTTTAGGGTTTCTAAAAAAAGTCACAATTTTGAAAAACAAACAAACTGGGTTTGTTAAGCTTTGAAGCACCTACAATACCCATGTGTTAGATTTTTTCAGGAAAAATAGTGCTTCACTGCTTCTAAAGCTTTTTCCCCGAGAAATTCTTACATGTACAAAGAAAAGTGACTTTTGGAATTTTTGATGTTTTGGGTCCATTTAGAAAATTCTTCCCAAGAAAACCCACGTCCCAAAAAATTTCATAAAAAGTGCTTCTTGACAAGATTATTTTTAGTAGTTATAGAAAAAGTTGTCTGAATAGTATTGTGTGCACTGTCAATCTTCAAAGTTTTCAGAATGCAGTTCTCCCTAGTCAAATACAAAAACCAAGATAGTCTTACTCCATGACTTCCTAAAAACAGTTGACATCGATCTGCATTGGACATAGCTAGAGGTCGTTTTGGACAAATTGATAGGCATAGACACTCAAAGTCCATAGGTTCCATATGGTTTTACCTTGTATATATGATAGCCTTCCAAGGCTAGTTTAGAGGGTTGAATACCATTGGAGCTCTATGTGTGCAATAGGTTCATGTGCATTTCTTACAGCTAGAGTGTTCGCAGTTAAACTCAACGCTTTCATCATACAACACTCTTTCATTGAGAAGAATCAAGAAAAGCATCAAAGGCGCAAAGTTGTGAGAGAGGCAGAGGTCATCACTCTAGTAATGGAGCTGCCAAAGTTACCAAGAGCAGATTGCGAGTGTTGAAAAATGAGGTGTTTTCTTAGCTTAATACTCTGTAAAACTTTAATATTGCTGATCTAAGTAAGCTCTTTCTTTGTTACATATATTCTTTGTGGGTGATTATCTTGATTAATTCATTTTAATCGGGTTGTAGAATGTAGCAGAGAAGTCGAGAAAACCAGACAGGATATTAGGAAAGATCACACAAGATGTACCCATAGAGAAAACATTTTGGGAAAACTCCACCAAGAATTATTCTATTATTCAATCTCTAAATACACAGCTCCACCTTGCTTGAATGCTTCTTCATCTTTACCAATCTTCTTCACACCTTCAATAACAATTATGAAAAACTCTTCAACTTCAATGAGATATAGAGACTATATGCAACCTTGTAATCTCCAAATGGTGATAATTACAATGCACAAGCTCAAGCCCTTGAAAAGGTACACTCATTCCTTCTGTTGAGTTATTCTCGGTGGAAGACTAAAGCTTACAACATGTGCTTCTATGCATTTGCTGCCCCAAACCTGGCTACAACTTCTCCTTCACTTTGGTGATAATTCCAAAGTTTCCTCAAAGTTGGCTCTTGGGTAATCCTCTTAAGTGAGTTTCTCAGAAATATCTTATCATGCATGAGAGGTAAATGTAAGAAAGCATCTTGGGTCGTTGGCTCCAAGTGATTTCTCGCTAACTAAACATTTACCAACACCATTCATGCAAGAATGGTCATCCCCTGCTAACTGAGGTAGTCTATGTTATATGTCATACAACCTGCTATTAGCTATGCATTCCAAGTTAACTAAAGCTAACTACATGCAACTCAAAATAACCAAATATGCATGCAAATCAAGATAACTTAAACCATAACCGAATCAATCGAATCAACTAAACTAAACTGATTTTGAACTGAACTTAACTTAACTTAATTGATTATGAATTGAACTGAACTGAACTGAACTAAACTAAACTAAACTAATTTGAACTAAACTGAACTGAACTTCAAACATGCAAACATCAAATCCTAACTCCTAGGATCTTCACATGCATTCAAAAGTGTTAACTGTTACTCCGTATAGTTAACTGAACACAAGGTGAGTGCCACCTTACCATGTGGGTGTCCCATGTGTCCCTATTATTTAGGAACTCACTATGGACGCCCTCACATGCTACTTACATTTAGAATTAATTACAAATGTCAATAATCATGATTATTTCATCAAATATTAATCTCATCTTAATCTTAGTGTTGTTGAACACATTCCAAGAATCTAGGAGATACATGAAATAATTAATGTTTAGGATTTGCAATTGAATGGCAACCTATTTCCAACATTCTCCCACTTGACTTTATACATTGCAATTATTCTAAACAAGGAATAATAAATTTAAATCAAGTATAGGACTCAAGGCCAATGGCTTCCCTGCACCATGAGAACTTATCTGTAGGAACTGGCTTCATAAGATAATCTGCAACATTAATCAAAGTGTCAAATTTTTCAATTAATACTTTCCCTCTCTCAACCATTTCTCGCACAAAGTGATACTGAACATCTACATGTTTAGTATGAGCATGATACATAGGATATTTGGCTAAACAAATAGCACTCTGACTATCACATTCAAGCCTAACTTGCTTTCAATTAAAACCAATACATGACCCAAGCCTCTGTAACCAAACTGCCTCTTTAGAGGCATGTGTGGCAGCCATGTACTCTGCTTCTGTGGTGGACAAAGCAACTGTGGGCTGCCTCTTACTCATCCAACTAACTGCAACTCCAAACAAAGTGTACACATAACCACTTGTCGACCTCCGACTGTCCAGATCTCTTGCCCAATCTGAATCAACAAACCCCTGTATGTCCAATGATCTATTCATAATATCAATATTATTTGAACCATGATAAACTAAACAGTAATCTGAAGTCCCTCATAAATATCTAAATACCCTCTTAACATAAGTCTAATGTTCTTTACCAGGGTTAGACATAAACCTACTAAGAACTCCCACTACTTGTGCTATATTTGGTCTCGTATTGACCATTGCATACATTAAACTACCAATTGCACTAGCATACAAAATTTCAGACATTTCCTCAAAATCAAAATCAAATTTAGGACTCATATCTAAACTTAAGTTTGTGCCAACTAGTAAAGGAATATTAACAACTTTATTGTCCTACATGTTAAATCTTTTCAAAATAGTATCAACATAATTACTCTGACTTAAGCAAAGCTTTATGTTACCTCTATCTCTACTGATCTCCATATCGATGATATATTTTGCAGCCCCTAGATCTTTCATTTCAAATGTGCTCGAGAGTTGTGCTTTCAATTCTCTAATCATTACCTTGCTGTTACCAATAAACAACATGTCATCAACATACAAGATAATAATTAAAAGCTGATCATCAATAATTTTTATATAAACACAATGATCTTCCTCACTCCTAACAAAACCAATTTTTAATGCAAAAGCATCAAACCTCTGGTACCACATTCTAGGTGACTGTTTCAATCCATATAAAGATCTCTTTAACCTGCAAACCAATTCTTCTTTTCCTTTTACAACAAAACCTTCAAGTTGCTTCATATAAATCTCCTCATCAAGATTCCCATGCAAAAAAGAAGTTTTCACATCCATTTGCTCAATTTCAAAATCATAAGTAGCAGCAATAGATAAGAAGAATCTAATAGAAGTTAATTTAGCAACAGGAGAGAAGATTTCATTAAAGTCAACTCCCTCTCCCTGGGAGTATCCCTTGGCTACTAATCTAGCCTTGTACCTTTCAAGATTACCATCTGCACCAATCTTCTTTTTAAAGATCCATTTACAACCACTGGCCTTTCTATCTTTGGGAAAACTCTCAAGATCCCATGTGTCACAAGTATCCAAAGATTCCATTTCCTCATGCATAGCTTGTGACCAAAGCTTGTTCTTGTTTGAGGACAAAGCTTCCCTGTAAGAATTGAGTTCATCATTAGTACTCATTAAAGAAAAAATACAATGGAAATTAGGCGGGCTATACCTATCAACGGGATTCCGTTGTCTTGTGGATCTCCTTAAAGGAGTTTCTTTTGGCTCCTCAATATGCTCATCTTGAGCCTCTATTTCAGAAGAACTCTCTGAACTCTCTTCTTGTGATTCATCCACTTGTTCTTCAACATGTGCATCTTGTTGCTTCTCAGTATTTGTCTCAAAATGCACTGTTCGAGAAGTATCCTTTTCCTTTGGTTGTTCTTCTCCTGAATAAGCTCTAAATTCCCTGAAAATAACATCTCTAGATAAATAAACTTTTCTTGTTAGTGGATTCCAAAGCTTGTATCCTTTTACATTTTCACCATAACCTATGAATATGCATTTTTGTGCTTTAGGATCCAATTTAGATCACTTTTCTTGAGGCACATGAACAAAATCCTCACAACCAAAGATCCTTAAATGTGCAACACTAGGTTTCTTACCTAACCACATCTCATAAGGAGTTTTATATTCAATAGATGAACTAGGGGATCTATTGATTAAATAACAAGAAGTACATACCGCTTCATTCCATAAGGACCGCTCAAGCTTAGCACTACTTAACATAATTCTAGCTCTTTCCATTAAGGTTTGTTCATCCTTTCGCTAATTCCATTTTGTTGAGGTGTATGGAGTAAGTTTTTTGTCTCACTATTCCTCGCGATGCTTACAATAATCATCAAATTCCTAGAACAATAATCACCACCATTATCCTATCTCAACACTTTTATCTTATGACTGGAATCGCTTTCAACCAAAGCCTTTAAATTCTTTTAAACTTATTAAAACACATCATATTTCTGTTATGCATACAATATATACAAGTGGGTATCTTGAGACATCATCAATAAATGTGACATATCATCTAGATTTTCCAATAGAGTCAATATCCACATGACCCATTACATCTAAGTGAATAATCTCTAATAATATTTTAGCTCTATTTGTACCACTAGGAAATTTAGATCTAGATTGCTTTCCAAACACACAGTGCTCACAAAAGTCATTTTTGCCAATATTATAATTAGGAATACCGTCAACCAAATTTTTATTAAGAATGGTTCTAAGAAATTTTTCACCTATATGGCCCAATCTATGGTGCCATAGCATACATGTATTTTCAGCTTCAATTACATTTGATAAAATATTTACATTGGAGGTATTCAGCTTAAACAAAGTCCCAATCCGAGATCCTTTAGCAACCACCATATTCCCTTTCACCAATCTACAACCACCTTTGTCAAATGTCACATGCATTCTAGAATCATTCAACTTAGAGACAAAAAGTAGATTCCTTGCAAGTCTTGGAATATGTAAAACATCATTAAGTGTATTAACACTACCATCACTGAAACACAATTTTACCTCTCCTTTGCCAACAACTTTTGTTGTGCTGTTGTCTCCAAAGAAGACATCTCCTCCATCATATGCAGTATATTTAGAGAACCACTCCTTTCTAGGAGTCATATGATAGGAGCAACCTAAATCAAGAAGCCAAGAGTTATCAACAACAGTATTAGAAGAAATGACTAATGCATCATTATTGTCATCGGATTTTTCTGTAGAAGCATCAATACTCTTCTTCTTGCTCTTACAATCCCTTTTAATATGTCCAGGTTTTCCGCAATTCCAGCACTTTACCTTACTCTTACCAGGGGTTTTTGACCGTCCTTTAGACTTACCCTTTCCTTTCTTGTCTACTTTAGATTCCTTCTCTTTAGGCCTACCTCTTACAAACAAGGCATCTTGGGAGCTAGTTTTAGATTTCCTCCTCATCTCCTCTGATAGGAGAGTAGGAATGATGTTGTCCATCTTTGGATCTACACCATTACCACTAATTGCAACTATTAGATTTTCCCAAGAATCTGGTAAAGAGCAAAGCAATAAAATGCACTTATCCTCATCCTCAAGCTTTACATCTACGGATGCTAACTGAATGAGAATTAAATTGAAAGCATTTAAATGTTGTGCTACTGAATCACCATCTTTCATTTTCAATGAATATAATTGCCTTTTCAGATACAACTTATTTGTTAGACTCTTTGTTTGATAAATGTCTCCTATTCTTTTCCACAATTTATATGCACTGGTTTCCATTGAAACATTTAAGAACAACATCAACAAGACACAATCTAATTGTTCCTCTTTCCTTTTTATCTAACTTATCCCAATCTTCATCTGACATAGTTGTAGGTGTCTTTGTCTCATTATTAACCGCTAACCATTGATCTCTTTCTTCAAGAAGATCTTCCACTTTTAATTTCCATATTTCATAGTAAGAACCATTGAACTTTTCAATATCTAACCTTGAATTCATTGTAACAAAAACTTAATTCCAAAATCAGCAAATTACTAAAATAATAAGAGCTCCTACTAAGCCAATAAATCCTTCAAACTTTAAGAGAATGGCATCCCAATATTGTACCCAACCTCAACTCTGATACCAAATGTTGAAAAATGAGGTGTTTTCTTAGCTTAATACTCTGTAAAACTTTAATATTGCTAATCTAAGTAAGTTCTTTCTTTGTTACATATATTCTTTGTGGGTGATTATCTTGATTAATTCATTTTATTGTTGTAGAATGAAGAGAGAAGTTGATAGAAGAACTAGACAGGATATTAGAAATATCACACAAGATATACCGTGGAGAAACCCTTTCAGGAAAAAAATCCAGCAAGAATTATTCTATTATTCAATCTCTAAATTACAATAACTCCAATTCTTGCTTGAGAATGCTTCTTCTGTCTTTACCAATCTTCTTCACACCTTCAATAACAATTATGAAAACTCTCTTCAACTTCAATGAGATATAGAGACAATATGCAACCTTGTAATCTCTAAATGGTGATAATTACAATGCACAAGCTCAAGCCCTTGAAAAGGTATGCCATATTCCTTCAAGTTGAGTTATTCTGTGAAGACTGAAGCTTACAATATGTGCTTCATTCATTTGGGCGTCCCAAATTGAAGCTACAACTTCTCCTTCACTTCGGTGATAATTCCAAAGCTCTTCCTCAAAGTTGGTGCCCTTAAGTAATCCTCCTTAATTGAGCCTTCAAAAATATCTTATCATGCATGAGAGGTAAATGCAAGAAAGCATCTTGGGCGCCCAAGTTGGATCCAAGTGATTTCTAGTTAACTAAAACATTTACTCAACACCATTCATGCAAGAATGGTCATCCCCTGTTAATTGGAGGTAGTCCATGTTATCTGTCATACAACTCAAGTTATTAGCCATGCATTCCAAGTTAATTGAAGCTAACTACATGCAACTCAAAATAAGCAACATGCATGCAACATGCACTTGCATGCAACTGAAGATAATCAAACCATAACTGAACTGAACTGAACTGAACTGACATGAACTGAACTGAACTGAACTGAACTGAACTGAACTGAATTGAACTGAACTAAACAGAGGAGAAAGGCACGAAGGAGGGGAAGTTGTTTCCATTTTCAAACTAAACAAAAGCATCGAATCTTGTAGACAAAGAGGTAAATTTTGAGCTTTTCTTAGATGTTTCCTTCATTGTATCAAATGACTTTACCTTCATGTGCATCACTTTGAGTGAATAGAGCATTAAATGCCTAGTTTTACCTTCTGTTTGTACATTTTTTCAAGTATTCATGGCTCTGGCTTCCAGATTTATTTTATGTTAAACCTCCCCTGTTAGCCACGTTTTATGGATGAAACCACTATTTTACCTTCTCTGTGATGCCATTTAATTTCTATGCATGTGCATGGTCAGCTTGAATGCTTGTAATCATGCATCAATCTGCATGCTATACTTATTCTCTATTTATGTGAACACCATTTATGGTTCTCTGTTTATGAGAACACTGTTATGGTTCTCTATTTATGTGAACACCGTTATTTTTCTTTGGTTATGTGAACATCATTTATGAATCTCTATGAGAACATCGTTATGGTTCTCTATTTATGTGAACTTCGTTTATGGTGTTGATCACCCTTAATACCCAGCTGAACAACAACTTTAGTTCGAGGCAACTAACCCCAATGTTGTTTGTTTTGTGTTGAATGATAAGGATCATTTGGGCATGAAAGTTGGCTCAAAACGATCCCTATCATTCTATTTTAAATACAAGTTAATGGATAATTCTATTGTCCAACATTATTGCATGTTGTCAAATGATATATATCGTTATGTTTGAAGCATATTGTGGAACAATTTCATCGTTTTGTGTAAACATGCTATGAACGATATCATCGTTCAAGGTTATTCTACTTGTCGAACATTTAATAATGTCTCATAAGAGATCATAATGTAGGTTGTTATTTCATTGTCATTCCTAGTGTTTAGGCCTTACAAGCTGAGGGTTGTAAGAATGCCTTCATGACATTTAAGTGAACCTCTTACTCTCATACGATGTGTACATATATATGTATGTATGTATATATATACACACACAACCATTCAAGTGTTTGAATCTTAACAAAGTTGAATGATAATCAAGGTCTGTCTACTCTCTAAACAAATGGTGCCATAGGTATATGGGTGGCATAACCATTAAACAATAAGATAACAAGTACAATAAAGGAATTTAATGTTTGATCAATAACATGTTTATCGTCTAATGATAACATGCTTATCGACCCCCTTTTCTGTTGTATATATGTGTGATTTAAAAGATGAGTAGAATAAAATATTAATTTCCATAATGCTATGATTTAAATAAAAAAATTAAGTGATGTTTAAAACTGAACAACATATGGTTATTGTAGATAATCCCTGAGAAAAAAACAAAATGATACTTTTCTTAGTAGGCCAAGGGGATGAAACCGAATTTTAAACCAACTTAATATACTCTTGACTGATTATTAAATGATACGATTAAATTTAAAATGAATATCTGTATAGAGTAGAATGAACATAGAATATCATTAGGTTTCCTCCAAGCAAGTTAGACTGGTGAATGAAGTGAATAGATCCCGATTATCTCATATTATTTCTAGAATTGACTTCTATCTGCATAAAGTAAACAACCTTGTTACATTCAAGTTGTAATTCAAATTCATGGAAAATTCTAGAAACTGTTGTTCCTTATATTATTATTTGAATTTTATGGTTATTGTGAGAAAAAATTGTGCATCTTATGAAGTTGATGTCTTCGTGAATATGGAAATTTGCATGTAGATTGGTTTTTACCTTAATCTCAAGAATGTATACACATATTCAAACTATGATAAGTATGAAATATATGTGTACATGCATAAACTCTTCATTTATGCATGTACACATACATGCGATATTTCTTCTTATTTCAACTTATTTACTCATTTGATTTATGTTTGCTTAATTTTTTTATTTTTTTTGATGAATAAGCTTCTAATCTATATTAATAAAGAGATTAAATACATATTCACAAAAAAAAGTTTGGGTGGTAAGAAAGCACACCCCAAAGGTCACATGGGCAGAGCCCAGCAAATCAAAAAATCATGGGCCAAGCCCAGAAATCCAAAATAACAAAATTTAAAAAATGGTGATCAAGTGGCCAAGGCAGTGCCAGTAGAGCCAGGAGGGTCTCTGTCATCCTTCTTCCCCCATACATCAGCGGGGTAAGGATTGATGTCAGGAGGAGCCCAACCATCATTGTCATCTTTTTTTTAACTTCTTCCTCGCGTCGGGGGGAGATTGCAAGGGCCAGCTGCGGAAAGACTTTACTCATATTTGGCCAACCAGAACCAGAGGCAGTACTAGGAGCAGGAGCATCATCAGAGGGCCAACCACCACCAATCCCCGATGGCCCACCAGAGAACCACCCCTGGCCAGCCCGTGGTGGAGGAGAGTGAGCACGTCGAAGGGGGCGGGAGTCCCACCGAGGTAGAGGCTGAGAGCGGGGGTGAGCGGAACCACTCTGCTGCCGGCCCCGAGAGGGTGACCGGTGGCGGGAGGAGGAGGGAGAGACGAGGACCCGAGCCACAGTACACGGGGCATTGCCCCAATGGTCCAGGAGAACCTGGAGGTGAGCAACTTCTAACACCACTTTGTTGGCTTGCACCTGTATCTGAAATAATACATTAGAGCAAATAACAACTTTAGAATACATAGAAATCTGACAATCCATTTGAGAATGAGCAAATATGTAGGAATTTCTATCCTTCCAAATAGTAAAAAGGATTTCCACCCTGAAAGTGTGCCAAAGCTGGGTATACTTTGTTGGGAATCTGGGTGAATCCCCCAGCTGAATCATGTGCCAAGAGAACAGCTCCGGCTGAAATGGTCGAAAAAAATCATATATCCAGGTCCAATACTGTTGGGCCCGAGGGAAAAACCAAAAGAGATGCTTAAAAGTTTCAGATTGCCCACAGAACGGGCACTAAGGGTCCAAAACCCCCAAATGAACAAGCCGAGAGCTCACCAGCAAGCCCTGGAAAAGAATACACAGGAAAAATGGGTGAGCTTCAGCTCAACACCTGCAGACCAAGTGTTGGCAAATCGTTTATGCCAAACAGGGGCTGGAAATTGGAGTAACCACCTCTGATTCAGACTCTGGAGCATGGAAAAGTGAGGCGAAAGCCACCTGTAGCCAAGCCGAGGCTTGTAATTTCTCAAAGGAGTATCTAGGTACCATTTCCAGTCTTTCCACCATGGTTTGGGCCCACGAATACCAATTTTGTGAAGCATCTCATCTGGGATAGTACTCACCAGACCCTCAATAGTAGCTCGGTCCTAGTTATGAAAACTATACAAGGCACGAAATTCGTCCCAATGCATGATGCACATGACAGGTTTGAGAAAAAGCTGATGGAGGGTTTGGATACCCTTCTTATGAAATCTAAGAGCTTTAAGCCAAGGCACTTGAGCCAAAGGATGATCATTTCTGGAAAAAAGGGGCGAACACCACACATTGTGCTGGTTTAAGGAGAGCCCGTCCTAAAAGTCAGAGCCATACCACCAGAGCCAGGGTTTGACAGATTCCCAAGCACACCAAATACTTTTGGCAACAAACGTACCAATTATTTGAACCAACTCTTTCATTACCAGAAGGGTCTGGAGGCCAATTCCTTTCCAGGCAGGTCTGTTGGCAGGGAAACCAGATTGAATACAGCGGCGAAGGAGAATTTTCCAAGCCTCGTCACCCGTGAGGGCACGAATCACCCATTTGACACATAGAGCAATTCCCTGCCTCTGGGTAGAGAGCAAACCCAAGCCTCCAGAGTCCCTGGGGAGACAACAGAAATCCCAGGCGACACGATGGAAGCCATGATGAGTATCAGAGGAGGCCCAAAGAAAATCACGAAGCAATTTCTCAAGCTTGCTATAAGCAGCTTTAGAAGGTGCCCAACAAAAAGAATAATAAACATGGGTAGCGGCCAAAACTTTAGAACAAATATGGAATTTCCCTGCCAAAGAAAGAGGTTTGGTGATCCAGTAAGTCAACTTTTTCTCTACCTGAGAAAGCACAACCTACCAAAGCTCTGCCGGAGAAGCTTGGAAAGCAAAAGGAATGCCCAAAAGGAAGAAATGAAAGAAATAGAATGTTATTGATGTGTAAATGTGAATCCATGTAAATGGTAGTATGCTTGATGTATGTCATACTGGATATTCTAGAATTAATTTGTTTATTTGCATGATGTATGATGAAATGGAATGTGATGCAATGATACAAAAGTACTAGATAAACTGTAGCTCATTGTTATATGATGCTACTGGATGGTCTAGAAGGGAGGGATACCCTTTTTTTATTTATGAAAAGTTTCCTTCCAAGACAAGTGCCATAAAGTGTAGATTTTGTTTTTCCAAAATCTAATTTTAAGTTGCTTTTGCAGCATGAGCTTGGCCAAGCTTTGCAACCATTATTTAGAATGGACTAATTTTATTTTATTACTCTATGTCTTTACCTAACATTGAACTTGCATGTTCTAAAAGTAGATAAAAATGCATGTAGGTAGGCATGCACAAATTCCACCTTGCATACTGTATCTCTTGATAAGTATTTTGTGAAGGGTTAGGTATTCATTGATTGACTAAAGGATTTCGAGGAAGCGTAGCTTTGTGGTTGGGTGGAAAAGCAGTTGAACCATGTTCTCGTCCACGAATGGAGGCGAGCTTTTGAAGAGGAATCACAATGGAATTCCATCTTATTTGATGTATTTTGTATCATTCATGTAATATTGAGTTGACTATATGGCAATTGAATGCAAAGTCAAAATATGTATATTGACTTTTGACATTTGGAAATGAATACAATTTTATTATTTAGACATGCGATGCTATGATGGAAAATAGTTGTGTAAATTTATATATTTTATTTATATTGATAATGTCAAATATATTTTTATTAGAGATGTTTTTAATTGGGCATATTACATTTGGTACCAGATAGGGTTCATCTCTAAGCCTATGAGCCCAATGGTCAGATCAAGGATTAGTTGACCCTTAACCAAAATTGAGTTATCTTGTGAATATCCAAATTTGAATTGGTTGCAAGAATGGGAAAATAAAAATTAGGAATAAAGAAGGGAAAGACCATTAGGGCTTAAAAACAAGTTGTTATCGAGGAAAATCCCAAACTTGAAGACCAACCTGAGATTCTAGATGATGAGACGTTAGCACACACCCTCACTTGACTCAAGTTAGAGAGAGGGAAAAAGATTGAGGAGTCTAAAGAAACTCTTAAAGCTAAGAAACCATTTACAATTAGAGATTGGCCTTTAGGGTGTGGACCGAATGCACCCTTATTAACAAAAGAAGAGGAGTGCCTGTGCGCACATCCTTTCTCTTCCAAGAAGGATGATGTAAATTTTGAGATGCCCTAGAGGAGTGTCCTATTTTTGATAATGAGGAAACTACTTAGCATGGGAAATTTTTTGTAAATAAGGATCAATGTAAATCCATATTTATTATAAATAAATAAAGTCCTCTTTATGTTCAACGATGTGAACTTGAAGACATGTCTTGTTGTGAATGAACGTGTATATCCCTTTTTGATTACATGGTAAATATGCAGTATTACGCGTATGCAAATATTTAAACATAGACCTCGTGTTTAGTTACGCTAAATGCGGGTTGTGACATAGGTCAAGTGTGAGTCATCATGGTGACCACCAAACAAGAAGCAGGCAATATCAGATAGGATAATGGGTTGAGCAAGAGGCTAGACCAAATCTTGAAACTCCTGAATTGGCAAGAATCCTGAATGGACCATTTGGAACAAGAGGTCTGAGGGGTACGGGAAGATTGGATTCATAAGAATGAGGAACCCAACCAAGGAGAAGGGGATCAAGGAGATCCCAATTGGGGTCAAATTGAGGAAGAATTGGGGAAATATCTTAAAAAGGTAGCACCACATAAATTTGATGGAAAGGCCATTGGAGATGGAGTCGAGGAGTGGATTATAGAGATAGAGATACTTTGGGCTCAACAACTTGTTAGAACAAACCAAATTTTCTTGGGCTATGTATCAACTGTTTGGAGAGGCAACTACTTGGTGGGACAACAAGAAGGCAGACAAGAGACTCTAGCCAGGAGAGATCACTTGGGAGATTTTTCTCCAACATTTCAAGAATAGGTGACTACCACAACTCTTTTTTGACAAGAAGATGACCGAATTTCAAAATTTAAACTAGGGTAGTATGACCGTAATTCAGTATTGGAAGAAGTTCACCATTTTTCTCAAGTATATACCATAGTACCAATTAGATAAGCACTTTCGGATTTGAAAGTTTATTTTAGGATTGTATTGGAATTGAGGTGGACCTACACAATCCCCTTACAATGGAGGAAGTTTTTGAGAAGGCCACTAAGCAAGAACAAAAGTTGTAGTAGTTGTCCAACCTCCATAAGAATTAAAACTTCAAGTCTCATTTTGGGAATAAAAAGTTTTGGAAAGGTGATAAGTAAAAGGGAAATAAGTCCCATCAGATCAAGAATTTAAAAAGGGGAAATGATGCTCTGAAAAAAGAAGACAATAGAGGCGGAAGGAACAAATGGGGTAATAGTGACAATGGCAATTTTAATAATAATCATATGTACTCTAAGGAGAATAGGTTAGGAGGTCGAAAAGGACCACATGTAGGGTGTTTCAAATGTGGGGGTGACCATTATGCAACTAATTATCCCCAATGTCAAAGTCACATAGAGAATGGAACCAACAATAGACACCGCAACACCAGATCCATGTTGTAGTGGATAATAGGAAAGCAGAGTACCAAGCTTCACCGATACAGTTGATAGGTAAGATCTATGGCCAAACCATTTCCATTTTAATAAACATTGGATCTACAAAGTTATTTGTAGATCCTAGAATTATTTCCAAGTACCCATTAGACTTGGATATATGGAAAATTCATGGACAATTTAGTATGGGAATCAAGCAGAGTGGGAAGTAGATTCATGTTTCTTTTGCAGTAAGTTAGAACTTCCCAACTTCTAGACCCAAGTTAACCTTTATGTGGCACCTCTAGGTTCTTATGATGTAATCTTGGGAATTAATCGGTTAACCATGCACAAATCCATTGTAAACTGTGAGGATAAGATGGTTAGTTGTCTAGATGATTATAGAAATCCTTGATTAAGATTCATGTAATACAACGACCTCTAGAGCATAGAAAAATCTTGGCCATGTGGCTCAAAAAAGCACAAAGAAAGGGATATACCATATATGTTGTACATGTCAGTGATCCTGAAAATGAGAAGCAATATCTAGATGAATACCCTATCCTTAGGGAATTCTGAGATGTGTTTCCCAAAGATCTCTCAGAGATTCCTCCAAAGCGATAATTTTATTTCTCTATTGACTTAGTACCTCGAGTCGAGCCTCAGTTTAAGGCCCTGTACAGGATGACCACCACCGAGCTTTATGAATTGAAAGCCTAGTTACAAGAACTGTTGAGCAAAGGCCTCATTAGACCCAGTGTGTCTCCTTGGTGAGTGTCGGTTATCTTTATGAAAAAGAAGGATGGAACCTTGCATTTTTGTATTAACTATTAGATGTTAAACAACATGACCATCAAGAATTGATATCCTCTTCTGAGAATTGATGAATTATTTGATCAAATGAAGGGAGTGTCAGTGTTCTCTAAAATAGATCTCAGCTTCGATTATCGTTAGTTGAGAATAAAAGAGGAGGACATCCCAAAGACTTCTTTTTGAACTCGGTATGGGAACTACGAGTTCACTGTTGTACCATTTGGTTTGACCAATGCACCCACAACCTTCATGAATCTTATGAACAATATGTTTAGGGACTATTTGGATGAATTTTTTTTATATTCATTGATGACATTTTGATTTATTCTAAGTCTATTAAGGAGCATGATAAGAACTTGAGGATAGTCTTGCAGTGTCTAAGGGAGAAGAATCTTTTTGGAAAGCTATCCAAGTGCTTGTTTTATCAGGACAAGGTGCACTATCTAGGTCACATTATTTCAGCTAAGGGATTCTTTGTAGATCCCAAAAAGATAAAGGCAATTGTGAATGGCCAACACCTCAGAGTGTGACAGAGGTACAAAGATTTATGGGTCTTTTGGGATATTACAAGAAATATGTGCAAGGATTCTCTCAAATTGTAGCCCCAATAACATCACTCCAAAGGAAAGGAAAAAGGTTTGAATGGATCGATAAGTGTGAACAAGCTTTCCAACTCCTGAAGGAAAAACTCATGACAACCATAATGCTAACTATACTTGATCCCAATGGTCAATTTTCAATTATCACAGATGCTTTGGAAGATGGTTTAGGAGCAATGTTAATGCAAGATGGGAAAGTGGTGGCATACGAATCGAGGAAGTTGAAGCAACACAAAATGAACTATGTAACAAATGATTTGGAATTAGTTGCTATAGTACATGCCTTACAGATGCAGAGACACTATCTTTTGGAAAAATCATTTGAGCTGAAAATGGATCATTTGGGATTGAGATACATCTTCACTCAATTGGACCTCAATGCATGGTAGAGGAGGTGGTTAAAATTCCTTAGCGAGTACGACCTTGGAATCAGGTATAGAAAAGGAAAATAGAATAAAGTAGTAGATGCTCTTAGTAGAAGAAGACATATGGCAGCTGTGACCTCGATGAGATGTAATCTGAGGCAGCTAGTGATGCAATATTTTCAAGGAGATGAGAACTATGAGAGGGTAAAGAAGGCTCTAGAATAGAATCCATCAGACCACCAATTTGGTGGATATGAGTTTGAATTAGAAAAAATCTTAAGATATTAGAGATAGATGTATATTCCAGATTCTAGAGAGCTTAGGAAGTTGATCCTAGAAGAAGTCCACACTGCACCATATTCAGGACACCTTGGGGTTACTAAGATGATCAGAGAATTGAAATCCTTGTATTTTTGGCCAAAAATTAGGAAGGATGTAGGAATATATAGCCAGATACTTGGAGTGTCAGTAGGTTAAGGCTAAGCATGTGCATTCAACATGGCTCCTTTATCCTCATGATATACTTGAGTACAAGTGGCCAGTGATCAGTATGGACTTTGTACATGGGTTACCTTTGAGTAAGAACATACATGATGTCATCCTGGTAGTAGTTGATAAGTTGACTAAGGTGGTACATTTCATTTCGTGGAACCTTAAGGATGGATAGTTGACCTTGGCCAATAATTCATCCAAGAGATCTTTCGTTTGCATGGAGTGTCAGAGACCATCATATTTGATAGAGATACATCTAGATGACATTAGGGTTTTGGATGAATTTGAATGCAGCTTTGGGGACCAAGCTAAATTTCAGCTCAACCTATCATGCTCAGATTGATTTTCAAATAGAGAGAGTGAATCAGTTAGTAGATGATCTCCTTCGAATGCATTGTATGGACCAACAATATAAATGGGAAGATTATCTACAATTGGTAGAATTTTCTTATAACAATTGCTATCATGCATCCTTAGGCATGACACCTTTCAAGGCTTTGTATGGGTGAAAGTGTCATACTCCCATCAGTTGGGATAGATTGGAAGATAGGATCATAGTGGGCCCTAAAATGCTTAAGGAGATGGAAGAGAAAATGTGACCTATCAATGGCAGATTGAAGGAGGCGACATATAGAAATAAGAGCTATACTAATAGGAATAGGACCTTTAGACAGTTTGCAACTGGGGATAAGGTCTTTTTAAGAGTCAAGCCACATAAGAGCTCTATTACTTTCAAAAAATCTTCCAAGTGGGCTCCAAGATATGTGGGTCCATTTGAAATATTGGAAGTGATCAACCCAGTTGCATACCAACTTGCTCTATCACCTTCTCTATCTTGAATCCATAATGTGTTTCATGTTTCTTTGCTTAATCCATAACATCCAAATGCAACTCATATACTTGATTGGCATTCTTCATAGGTGCAAGATCAAGGAGTGGTGCTAGTGGAGCCCATTAGAATTCTAGACAAATGTAATGTCAAGTTGCAAAATAGATACATTTTTCAATACAAGGTCCAATGGAACCAATATTTAGAGGACAATGCCACATGGGAGGATGAGGAGTGAATAGAATGCTCCTTTCCTCAATTTCTTTCTTAGATAGGCTATTGTGTTTTGCTATATACTATTGCTTTAATATTTTGGACTTGAATGCTATGATGTTTTGGCTTGATAACAATATGATTTGATGTTGAAATAGATATATGTGATTCAATTTTGTTTAATTAGACATCATGATGATATCTCTTCCTAGTGGGGAAGGATGTCACATCTCAATTTTTACTTGCATTTAATAATGTTAAGTTAATTGAAATATTTGGAAAATGAAATGTATCAGTTTTTCCTTATGATGAAATTTGATAAATTCAATAATATTTCAAAAATGATTATCTTTGCAACTTTACAATTTAGTGAATCATTTTGTAATAAGCACGCTTAAAGGTTACTGATGAAAATTGCATCTGCAAGAGTGTGTGGATGTAGGAAGAGGTTGAAGAATGAGAATGTGGTTGAGGTTGTTGACTTTCTCTTTGTGGTATATTGTCCTTGATGACAAAACTGATTGGTGATTGTCATTATGATAGTTGGTGCTCTTTATATTCAGTATTTTGTGGACCATGCTTTGGGTTGATGCATTTAGATGCATTTGTTTATCATATATTGTGGTATTGATCATGTCGAGCTTCTTGTGTAGATAAAATTTATCTTGTCTATTCAGGTGGCATAAGTTTTTTAGGTGATATCACAGAACAGTTGGTTTCATTTGGACAGGTTGGCTCTTCTTTATTGCACATCAGGTATATTATTTCAATTTCTCATTATCAGGTTGATCATGGCATCTTTGACAAGATTCATTTGATTATGTCTTCATGACATTCTATTGATGGTTGTCACACAATTCTTTGGTGACAACGGTTATGATACATTATTTGATACATGGCATATTGGATTGGAATTATATTAATTCTTTCTTTGACACTTGAGTTTGATATTTCATTTGGCATCATTGGTATATAAGGTTACTATACACTCTTCAGTTGGTTTTGTCATTGCATATCTTCATGACTCTTTCACATTATCTTGGTGTCACTGGCTAGGACACAGTGGTTGGTATATATGAAGTCTTCATCTGGTTCATATGTTTCAGATTGGCTTAATTTCATAATCAATTTCTAAAGATGAAAGGTTTCTATGTTGATCACATGATCATGGTGTTATCTATTTGATGCAGTGTTAACTCTTATAGGTGATTGCAAAGGTATATTGTTGATTCAGTTTAGTCTATGACATTCAAATTCAATGTCTTTATACATTTGGTGAATACATTTATTCACATATACATGATAGTATTGAGCTTCAATTTTGCACCATGAACATAGCATGAATCCACACTTCATTGTGACTCAACACTATATGCTTTACATAGTCAGACTTTAGTGTTACATTGATTATTCATATACACATGGTATATATGCTTATTCATAATGCTAACACTTAAGTATTATCAAGCACTTTGATTACTTCACATATTTTATAGTGCTATCAGGGTTCACTTTACATTATTCACTTAGCACATTATGTGCTATCGAGTTGATATATATATAGTGCTTTCATAAAGCACTTAAGGCCGACAACATTCACATTATTATTGGGCTCATTCTTTTGCATGTATAGTCGACATATTTCATTTAAATCGACATCGGAAAATGATAACTCACGTGAATGTGAGTTGGAAACGATAGTTATTATAGTATTTTGAATTCACATGGGTAGCAATATAGTCAATATGTGACTTGGACAGTCCAATGTTAGAATGATGATTTCCTTGGCAATACATGTGGATAGTGATTTGGCACTTGATTATAACATTATGGTGTCGGTGTTTGATGGAACTCAAAATTATTACAATTTTATTTGTGGATTCCAAATGATTATTGTTTTTCATTGAGTACTCAATAATAAAGGAATTTTTATGTTTTTCATTTCACATTGCAAACCTAAACCCTAGTTGTGCCGCCATGAAAAACTGAGATCACAGTATATAGTTGGTTTTCAAGCTGAAAGCTGGAAGAGTTTCAGTGAGGAAGTTATAAGAAGTTTGCACAATCAGCTGGTAAAAGTTTGGCTGCCTTGACAGGTATTTTTGTTTTTAGTTTGAAATTTTTGTGCTGGCTTCAAAGGTAACTATTTTTGTGATTAAGTTGAAGATCAGAAATTTGTAAAGAACTAATCATGTTTTTCACTAACCCGAGTCTGCTCAAGGGTTTTATCATTTTCAGTGGCAATTCATTGATATATCCTTGGTTATACTTTAAACCCATAGGGGTATCATGATCAAACAACATTGTTTACCAGTTTATAAAATCCAATTATTGGATATGGGTTTTTGACAAGATGAATAACCATTTTACAAACATTGTATATATAAATATATCTTTGCAAAAACACTTGAGATGGTGATGAGATGAAATAGACTGGACAAAGTATTGTTTATTGTAATACCATTCTGTAAAAAGGAAAAGTGGGCTCATATTTCCTTTATCTTTGGTTGTATTACATAGATTATTTTGAATTGGGCATTATTGCAAAATCATTTTGTATCCTATTGTAATTTTATAACTACAGAGAGTTATTGTAGTTATAAGGTTATGATGGGTTGCAATACCTTGAATGTTTAATGAAGTTGGTGCTTCAAAAAGTTTATGGGAGTTGGTGCTCCACTTTGTAACAGAGTTGGTGCTCTTTTGAATGAATAAAAGGATCAGTTTGCGAGTGGTTTTTTATACCCCAAGAGGGTTTTTCCACTCATGAAATCTTTGTGTTATGTGATGTTATTTTTGTCACTCATTATGTTTCAAGTTAATGTGATTAATGAGTCATTGCTCTGATATTTTTAGTTTGTATTAAAAGACAAGTTAAGGTTGTTTAGAAAACCTTCCTAAAGCAAGTTAAACCTGCATTGTGTAAAGTTGAAGACCTGTTTCAAAAAGCATAAAAATTGTTGTTCACAATTTGATGGAACAATGCTACATGATGCTTTTAATATGAGTTGGTTCTCTTGCATATAAAGTTTAAGTGTTCATGTGTTTGGTTAAAACTTACACATTATTTTAAGGTCAAAAAGTTAAGTTGTGTATTCAAATTCAAAAGTTTAAAAATTATATCACTCTGATTCACCCCCCCTCTCAGAGTGAATCCACTTCCAACAGAGGTAAGAATATTTAGCCAGATGACGAACAGTAAGCAAGAATGGAATCTGGAATGCACACGCCACTATAGACCATAGCATCTACACTTAACTTGCAATTGGTAGATATCATTTTTCTTGTATGAAATTGGAAATGATTAAATAGGCGAGCTGATGAAAAATGAATTTATTGAATCATTTTCCTTATCTTGTCTATTCAAAGCTAATTTCATTTTTAAGAAAAAGGAAATGGTGGTGTTAGAAATGCATTTTTTTTTACATATTAATTTCTTATGAGTAGAACAATTTAATTATATGTTCTTTTAAAATAATTTGAAAATAAGATCTTTGGAAAGGGGTAAAAAGAAAAGAAATAAATCATATATAAAAATATATATGTTTGTTTGTGATTATATATATGTATAAGTATATATATATTATAATAAGTTGTAATAATAAAGTGTTTTCTTTTATTCAAAAAACTCTTTATGTAACTATATAGAAAAAATGTAATAAAAAACACTTATTACTCCCTTGATAAATGAAACAAAACCGACCCTCCTCATACAAGAAAAATGGAATTATGCTCAAAAAGCATGGAGTGGGCAACTAGGCTGGAGAATATGTGGAGAATTAAGACTATCACCAATTTTAGAATGCAAAATCGATGGCCAGAGGAGTGGGTGAATTTGAAGGAGGAGAGAAATTAGCAAAAGGGGTGTTGAGAAGATTGAGGGTGAATAGAGGAGAAAGGCACAAAGGAGGGGAAGTTTTTTTCATTTGTAGACCAAGCAAAAGCACCAAATCTTGTAGACAAAGAAGTAAATTTTGAGATTTTATTAGATGTTTCCTTCACTGCATCAAATGAATTTACCTTCATGTGCATCACTTTGAGCGAATAGAGCATTGAGTTCCTAGTTTTACCTTATGTTTGTATTGTTGGAAATAGAGGTAATTATGTAGCTTAATACTTTGTAAAACTATTGTAGTTGTAGATCTAATTAAGTATTTTTTGTTACAATTTCTTTGTGGATGATTATCTATTTAATTCGTTTTACCATTTGTAGAAGTAGACAAAAGATTGTAGAAGAATAAGACCAAAAGAAACAAGTTACACAACATATACCGTGGAGAAACCCTTTCGGGAAAACAATCCACCAAGAATCAATGTATTATTTAATCTCAGAACAAGATTACAATAATTTTTTATCAATCCTTCCTTGAGATGCTTCTTTTTCCTTCAACAATAATAGACAATAATGAGCCTTGTATACTCCAAAGAGTTTACAATTACAAATCACAAAGCTTATCTCACAAAACCTACGTCTATTCTTTGCAAGTAGAGTTCTTCCATGTAAAACAATGTCAAACCAAGTCCATCAATTTGGGCATCCAAAACTGAAGTGATAACTCAATGTTGATTCCAAAGATATTTTGTAAGCTTCTCCTCAAAGTTGGCACCCAAGAATGGGCCCACTTAACTCAGCCTTATAAAATATCTTATCATGCAAAAGTGTTAACACCAAGATTCCAACTTGGGCACCCAAGGTGGGTCCAAGTCAATCTCTATTAACTAAAACATATATCTCCACCATTCATGCAAATATCATAGATGATTGATCATCCTCTCTTAACTGTAAGTAGTCACCTATTATCTGTCATGCAACTCAAGTCATTTGCATGCAATTCAAGTCAACTGAAGTCAACTAACATGCAACTCAAACTAACTACATGCAACTAGAGATAACTGAACCATAACTGAACTGAACTGAACTGAACTAATCTGAATTGAACTTAACTAAACTAAACTCCATGCATGTAAACATCAATCCCTAACTTCTAGGAT